>JAULAV010004677.1:0-25002 GCA_030789695.1 Scilla litardierei | reverse complement strand
CTCTATTTTTCTTTATCGATCAAACTTGTGAATATAGAACTACTTGTCCCTGTGATCTGACCCGGTACTCACCGGTAATTTTTATATTGCATTGACACTCCTACGCTTGGGAGTGGAAGGCGTGCACTTGCGCATTTTTCGAGTCAACCACTTGACTTGAAGGAAGTCAGTCTAGATAATGCCACCTCAGTGTTGATGAATGTAACTACTAGCATGTACCTCACGCACCATCTGGTCACCAACCCACCACCGAAGATCTTGGAGTCTTATGAAAGATCCACAATGATGAGATAATAAGCAAAAGGATCAAACTGCAACAACCGCAGAAAGGTCAACGTTGATGACAAATATAGTCGATGGAATCCTCCTCCCTGTCATTTCAAGCATTTCACTCCCCTCAATACATTGATGTCCCAGATCTTGATGCATGTGCAACGCAGTGGATTTTTACACCAATCAGCACCGCATCTGCGAAAAGACCCAGAGAAAAAAGGCAAGAATATGCATTGTAAGTCCCATAAGGACCAATGTCACATGACGAATGCGTGTGCATAGATTAAGCAGAACATTGAAGCACTAGTGTGATGAAATCCGCTACACTAATATATGGAAAGGAATCATCGTGGTGAGCGATGTAAAGATCATTGCTAAAGAAAATGATATTGAAACACTAGGAAATCAAGGGAAACTACTTGAATCACTCTATGAAATAAACAAGATTAAACCTTGGGAGAGATGATTGCAAGTGATGGCCAAGAAAATGCTTAAAAGCTTTTGAATGAGAGAATTAAATTGGCCAAAGAAGACTTGGAGAAAATGGCAACAAATGCTCTTAAAACTCAAGAAAATTGATAATTAATTCTATTCATAAATGCAGCCATCTCTGGCCTTAAATAGGGCTTCAAACCATTGAAAATTGTTTACCAAAATACCCTTACAACGGAAAAATCGACACACTTCTGTAAAATACGGAGCGGTGTTTTTTCTGCCCATTACGCCAAAGTAGTCAACTACAGTTCAACTGGTAATCGACTCCCAAAACAACGGTAGTCGAACTATAGTCGACTCTTTCTAGCAATAGAGAAAATGCTCCTTTCCCCCGTACAAAGTAGTCGGTTATTATATAAAAAGTAGTCGGCTATTTCTCTGATACATGGAAAAATAGCTCAAAATAGTTCGGGAAATCATTTGAAATCTTTTCAAAACATTTTAAAAATATTTTTAGGAGTTTAAAAGTGAGTTTAAATGTTCATAAGTGTGTGAAGCTCCAATCATAAGGCAATACATAAAATCTAAGTATATGGACAAAAATACATCAAAATTACCCAAATTGGCTTCTTGATGCCCTTGAATCTTCATCTCCATGCCTTAGCTCCTTTTAGCTCCTCTTACCTTGGTTGAGCTCCTACACTTCATCTTGATCATTCTTGATATATTTAGCTTGATTTGCTTTTGATCCAAGATATTTTCTCCCTTCAGTTAATTGTTGATTTTTCACTTCTTGCATTGAACTCTATATTTGATGTGTCATAAAAATACATACACACTTGGTAATTATGATTTGTACATATCATTTGTTAAATCATCATCAAAACCATATTGGTGGTGTCTCAATATCTAACAAGGGTAACATCCTATACTGTTAGGTTAGATAACGAACAGGATGACGGTCGTAAGATCCTTATAATTAATCTCATTAAATTTTCGTAGTAATTATTTGGACCACATGGTGATGCCATACACTGTTAAGTTAGAAAATTAACATTAGAGCATTTGCAGGATCCTCATAATTATTATGCACATAATCAAATTATTGCATTACAGAAAATGAGCATGCATGACTAGTTATCACATAAACATAAAGCATCGCATCTAATATAATTTTAAACCTCTTTTAAAATTATTCTAGCAAAAAAAATAACCCATGAATTTATTTCCATCAAAATAATGTTATCATATAAAAATAAAACATGGAAATTAATATTCACAAATTAAAAATTGCATCTTTTAGATTTTAAAATCATTACAATTAAAATTTCTCTAACAATTGTAATGCAAAAAATCTAATCGTTGGTAATTTTAGTTTTTAAACCAGCATAAAACATGATTTGTAGCAATGCTAACAATGCTAGGGGTTCTAATCTTATTAGAAAAGGCAGAAGCATTGAAAAATCAATTTTAAAAAAAACCTAACAAAGAAAGCCAAGATCTACTACAAAAATAATGAATGTAAATTCTATAAGTAAAAACCATACCTTTGTGTGGATATTCTTTCGTAATATTTACAGATCCAAATCTTTTACGTTGAAGTCCTCCAATCTTTTTCACTAACTAGACGTGATAGAAGATTCACTCTGATGATGTAGCCATTTCATGATCCTCGAAACCCCTAAGAGCTCGAACTCGGCCCCCAATCATTGCTAATGCTTGGGAGGAAGAGAAGAAAAAAATTACTTTTAGAGACAAAAATTCGTTCTTTGAAAAGACTTGAATTTTTCCTCTTAGAGCTCTTGGATGCTAGGATCTTTGATTTCTTGTTATAGGATTGATTGGTCCATTGAGAGGAGAGGAGAGGATCCCTTTATATAGTTCTTGGTATCCTTGAAATCCAAGTGCGATTAGAAATTCGAATTGGATTCCAACCCTATCCTTAAACACATAGATAAAAGAAAGCTTTTTAATGAAATCTTTTAATCCCTTTTAGATTTTAGATTTGAATCAAGTTCTTATCCAAAAATAAGGTGGAATCAAAAGACCAAAACTCCTTGAAATCCTACAACTCTTGGGATGTTGTCCAGCCCTCTGTCCCTGATCACGTTGTGCCTCCTTATGCTGGTGCGTCATCATCCAAGATGAAGGCTAGTGCTTACCCTACCCGTCGCTCCACCAGACTGATGTTTCGTCAGTCTGGTCGCCCCTCAGACCCATCAGTCATCAACATCAACTGATGCTACTGTTGCTGCTCCGGGGACACTTACCCTTAGTTCTAGACTTAAACATTGTGTTAGGGTTGAGATTTTTTTGGAGTGTCGTTTTGTATCTCTCTTTTGTTGTGGGATGTAGTTCTGTATGATGATGTATGGATTATATATGTATTTTGATCATTTTTTGTGTGATAGACATAGTGTTATGGATGTTTTTTGTACCCATGTAACTTTGATCTTATATCTATATGAAATTGCTGTTTCACACATAGTCTTATTGTTTATCGTATATGTGTGAATTTTGTGAAATTGTCTCCTTGTATGCGATATCATCTATATGATGTGATTTGAGACGATTTTTTATCATGTGGCTCGTGATGTTGATATTGGACTCTCATTCCTCTAGTCAGCTAAGTTTTAATGGGTTTTTATAAGTTTTTGATTTGTATATCTTTAGACTCTTATGATTGTTTTAGTACTTATTTAGCACTATTGTTGTTGATTTTCCACTCCCACCTTTTGGATAATGCCATAGGGGGAGAGAAATAAACATATCATAATTATGTGCTTAGTAAATTCTAATTCAAAACTAACTTTAATCTAAGAATGAAGTTGCCTTAGATTCTGGGAAAGTAAGATACAATGAATATGGATCATAAAATCCTAGATTTCATGAATTCATGCATATCTTACTCATTTGCTTCATTTGATCTATAGATGCCCTAATATTTATTGACTAACTTGATTGGCATCTATTTAGGGGGAGTAAGTTTTCTTTAAGCACAACTATTTATCTTTTTGTTTATGTTTGTTTGTCATCATCAAAAAGGGGGAGAATGTTGAGTATTAGACCTCTCCCTAATTGGTGTTAATGATGATCAAACATAAATACTTGTGACTAATCCCCTATTTGCAGTTAATCCATTGCCTAAGCATATCATGAAGATCAATTAGCAATGGATGACACTAAAAGATCAATGAAAGCAAAGGAAGTGGATTGGATGATCAAAGATAGTGATTGAAGCTCCTAGAAGACTTCAAGCTCATACATTGGATAGAAGAGAGAGTTCTACAACTGTAATCTTCTTTTTCTCTTCTAGTATGTAGCTTAGAAGTAGAACTATGTTAGAGCACACACATATCTTCATTTCAGTCTTAGAAAATCATTAGATCAACTTTCCTTTGACTCCAATTCATTTCTATCAAGAATGTGCATGTCATGATCTCAACAGTCGACTGCTGAATGATTTACAGTCACCTGTCTTAAAACAGTCAACTGCGTTTTGTTCTACAATCGCTTGTTATGCACATACTTAATCAGTTAATTTTTGGGCTTCTAAGCTTTAACTCTATCAGGCAACTATTGTGCAGTTCACAGGCGCCTGTCCAAAGTGACAATCGACTGTGGTTTGTTAGCTAGTCTCATGTCTATCTTCAGCCCAAATTTATTCGCAGCTTGATCTGGCCAGTCGACTGATGTTGTATTTACAGTCGACTGTCCAATGACACAATCGACTGTCAATGCTTCAAAAGTCGTCTGTCTTTGAGCCTCTCTGTAGACTCAACTTTCTGGAAAATGTCAGGGTTTGTGACAGTTGTCTGTAGAAGGAATTACAGTCTCCTGTTGGATTTACAGTCGACTGTCTTCTCTTCATCAATCGCCGGTCCTGTATTCCCAGACATTTCTAAGACTTTCTCAACTTACCCAGATTACGGCCAGTCGCCTGTAGAAGGATTTACAGTCGCCTGTTGGTTTAACAGTTGACTGTCTACTTCTTATCAGTCGACTGTCCACGTGGTTAGTTACCGTTTGAATTCTCACATAGCATCGGTCGACTGTGTTTTGTTCAACAGTCGACTGTCGCGTGCGCTGATTCTATCCGTTGAGCTTTTCTTCACAGTTTTCAAAGGGGCTTTTGGGGATTCTGTTTGAAGGGTTTGAGAAAACTATATGTCACGACCCGCTTCCCTAAAATGGAGTCGAGGTGTGATGAGGTCCGCTCAGACTTGGAGCTGTGAGGCTCCAGTCTGTAAAGCGTCTGGATCAACCGAATAGAGGTCCATGTAAGTGCGATACGGAACAAAAATAATAATAAAAGGAAAGGAACAAATAATATATCTCAGAATGTCCAGAAAATAAGTTCCAACATCACAGAAAAGCCACCAGGCTAAAAGAAAAGAGTCTAAAAAGGCCCCAGCATGGCCAACAAAAATAAACAACGTACACAAAGAAAGGTGCTACTCACCGACAACCTAACAACAGACTAAGCAAAAGTAACCACGAAGGAAAACTCTACGACTGGTCGCCGGTGTCCTCGTACTCCACGTCAGCTGGGGATCCAGGCTCAATGTCCACGAACTCCTCGCTATCAGCAACGAACTCTGGCTCGACAACTAACATGTGACACCCAAAGAGACGAGGGCGCATGTTAGTAAAGTCCACAAGGACTTTGTGCAAGGAAACTAAAAGGAAAGTAAAGCAACCTAGCAGTTCTAAAATGATGCGATGACATGACATTTTAAAGTATGGATGCAACAATTAAATAGATGCGACAAGTTTGACATGGCAACAAGTTTAACAAGGCACAAGTACATCACGGTATGGGTAGCAAAGCTACTAAACAATCACGTAGATTTAACAAGTCAAGTAAACATGTCGTGCTCAGAGATTACGCCTTTTGGCTGGAGTGGCTGTACGGGCCAACTCATAAGCTCAAGTGATCGCTTATCCCTACCCCTCCACATGTATCAGGCATTGGCTTTTGACCAACACATGTAGCCTGCTTCTGGACCACGAGCCAAAAAGTGTATTTGTTGGGGTTTTGGCGGACCCCCAGAGCTCGGATCTGTGTCCGTCCTAAGTCGGACGGACTACAGAGGCACAAAAGCGCAGCGGAAAACAGAAATTCAAAATTTCTACACTAGGTAAACTATTTAGCTAGGCTCGGGGAGCCAGAACCTAGCCCGATCTATGCCAACTTGGGGTGGATCTGACCACCCCAAGAGGGATCTACTCTAAAGCGACTAATTAAATCTACACTATAAATTACTTAACCACATACCCGGAATCTTGGCCCTGGAGCAGGCAAGATGTACCGTACCGTCTTCAGAAGCTCCTCGCACCCGAGCCGCTTTGACTCGATCCGCCTGAGCCGCCTCGCACCCTCGCACCGATCCGCCCGAGCCGACTTTCCCCTCCGAGCCGATCACACGCGGTAGAAAGTTTCACTTGAGAAGAACCCGCGTCTTAGACGTCCGGATCAAAATCCAAACCCCCTTCGTAGTCTTGCTAGGACTACTCCGGAGAACAGAAAGAGAGAGAGAGAATTTAGTCGCCGATCGAGCTTGCTCTAAAAGTCTGGAGCTACTCGATCGATGGCTTGGTGTGTTTTTCAACGAGGAGAGTGCACCCCTATTTGTATAGGGAGTCGGCACTCACTCTCTCGTTGCGAGCAATGTGGGACAATCCGCAAAAGAGAGAAAAATCAATTAAGCCAATTTGGCTTAATTTCAAGTTAAAGTGAGCTTTTCATAAAAGCAAACTTTAACTAATTAATTCTCTTTGCACATTAAACTTTAGACACCAAACACGCTATCAATTCGAAAAGCTTCGAATGGTGAACGCGTAGGAACCGACGGCGACGAATTTTGACTTCTTTGACCCATCAAACAATTGCTCAAAGTTGAGCAAATTATCAAAATCCGTAGCCATCATTTGGGGTTTCAAAAACCCTAAATTGACTTAAGTTGCGGACGCGCCCGCTAAGCTTAACGGGCGCGCCCGCCCGCTGCCGCAGCAGGCCGCGCCCGCTGCCGCAGCGGGTGTACGCCCGCTGCTGCCAGCGGGCTGAGCCCGTTTGCCCTTGCCTATGGGCCTTTTAGCCCAGTGGGTCTAACCCACTTTGCCTTGGACTGTTTTCGCGTTTCCGGGCTCTTTTGAGCTCCGATTTGGACATGGTTTGAACCTGTGTTTAGACCGGGACGATCCCGTCATCCAGGTAACCCTTTCCAATATATTTGTTCCTACTAAATTTGTCGTAACCAATTTACGACACGTTTAATCTTTGGTTTGCATCAAATGCAACGTTTGTCCCTATTGCTATTGCGACTAACTTTCACAACTTGACTTGTGAATATTTAATATCATCAAATGATATTTCTCTCTATTCTATCTTCCTATTACTAAGACACGAACACTACTCAGTGTGAGACCCTACAGCCTGACCTTACTACATGTTGGGGATCGGAACCCCTAGACGACGGTCACTACGAGCAGTAGCTGTCGTCCCTGTTTCAGAATCATCATAACGTGATCGACCTTTTGACAAAAGTATCATTGGGTTTACATTGGCTGTGTCAGTGATGAACTTCGTTAGCCGTAGTCCCTTCGTCAAGACTGTGTTTATGTTGGCCTAGGATATGGTTTACTGTCAACCCTATCAGACAACATTGGTCAGTATACGGCGGTCTTTATTGTATACACGTTGTACTTCTTACAACGCACCCCGGCCGAGGATTAACATAAAGATAGTACTGAGCCTATAACACTAACTTCCCTTTAACGGAAGTGACGAATCCCATCTTAGTCATTTACTCGCCTCGAGAGCTTCGAGTGCAGCTCAACCTAAGATCTTTCAGCAGGCCTAGCCTCGAAGCTAGATCATAGGTATAAGCTACACCGTTCACTCACAGGTTTGTACAAATGACTTCAGGTTTTAAGGACCAGCTAACCTATCATCACTCTAGAGTTATTAAAGACAGTTCAGTTAAAGTCAACCATTTAATAACTTTTATGAGGTCGTTCAGTGAACTCATTCTCTAATGAGCACCTGTGTCTCGTCTCCGACTTCACCAAGTCGAATGACTATGAGATCATCATTACCCTAAGGTAAGACTTAAGACACAATGGTCTATCCGATGTGTCGATATCCCGTTCTCGACACATCTATGACCATGAACCGTTTAAGACTTACGTTTCTATTCGGTCACTTACTTACTCATAATCGAGATCTCATCTAGATACGTAAGGACCTAACTATAAGTCTATGTATATTATCTAAGTACATTAATATGAACGTTTTTTATACTTAGAATAATACGTACCATATACCGTATGAACAAGACGTACATCTGGGATAAATTGCCTTATGGGCACATATTCTCCTACATCTCCCACTTGCACTTAGGCTATTTATCTCGGTATCTCATACCGTTATAGCATATCAGTCACATTGACATTTATATGACAAACCTAAGAGTGGTTTTACTAACGAGTATCTACAACGAATTTTAATGAATTAATACATCTCTTGATCACACAGGGTTGATCCTTTGGAAAAATGATCTAGATCAATTTTTCTTATCTTTGTATAGATAACAATTAGCATATAGAATCTAGATGTAGGGTCTAACATTATAATCTATGAGTCAGTCTCAGCTCATTCCACTTTTCTTGTGTCAATATGTCAAGTACATACATGACACCCTGAGTCTCTATATATTCGAATAAATCAAAACAATTTTGATTCAATGTTCTACATATATGATTTATTGAAGGTGGAAATCCTCTTTACTTAGTCCGAAAGACCGAAACTAAGTATACGAGCTTGCTCCCACTGACTTTGAGAATTGCCTGGTTAAATACTTCAATATTATATCTAAATCATATTTAGAGTATATATACGAAGATATAACCATTTGATAAGTTCTTTAGATGGAATGTACTAGTGTCAGGTTCGGTTTGACGAATGAGTCAAGTCAAGATCGTTTTAAGGAATCTTGACATTGACTCACTCAATCAAAACGTCCTACACTGTACCTTTCCCTTAACCAACATTTAATAGTAACTCCTTAATAACTAAATGCGGTTTATTAAGAATTAATCTTAATATGCGTATAATTGTGATCGAACACAATTTATACGCCCCTGGAACCTATACTTAACTACCGATTTGACTATAACATTAAGTCAGCTCAAAAATCAACATTTTCCGAAGCTTCGCATCATCATTCGAGAATTTACGCAACCATCTCAGAAAGCCACAATCACAGAAAATTTAAGCCAATCAAATTTCAACTCAACATCAAACGTAATTCCCGAGACATTCATAAAACAACGGATTCATTAAGATGAACCGTAATTTGTTTATCCAATAAACTTTGAGTGTAGAACACTCAATCATTGTTTTCAACTCAAAAGAAATGATACATTTTATTTAACTAAAATTAGTATCATCTCCGTCTTGATCATGTCTCTCAAATTCGTTGAACGGCCCTAGCAGCAACGATTGCTCAGATTGCCGACTGTCCTCCGCACTTCTCCCAATCTCTGCTTCTCATCAGCCACCTGTATACAATACACAGATGTCTTTTAGTATCTCATACTATATGATTGGAAATACTTACGCTTTATTGAATTGAGTTTGTACCTGAGGTGGAGGCATCTGTATTCCCCTTCTTCTTCTCTGCAATATAGATCTTACAGTTCCTCTTCCAGTGGCCAATCTTGTGGCAATGGAAGCACTCAGATTTCGACGGGGCCCCTTTAGTCTTTTTCTTCCCTTTCTTTGCATTCGCAGGTTGCGGGACATGCCTCTTCTTACCATTGCCTTTCGGCTGGTCGGAAGAAGCAGAGCCAACAACCAATGCAGTCGGCTTCTTCTCAATCTCCTCAAATTGCCTAAGCATATTGAGGAGACCAGAAAGATCCGTTTCAAGACTGTTCATTATAAAACCAGTGATGAAAGGCTTAAACTTAGGAGTCAAGGACTTTAGGATAATGTATATGGACATCTCATTGTCCAAGACAAATCCTAACTGAGCGGCGTCCTCTACGTACCCGATCATCTTGATAACATGATCCTGTACGGGCCCTGTCCCCATCTTGGTGCCCCAGAGGTTGCTGGTGGCTTCGAACTTGGCAGCTCGAGATCGCTTGCCGTACAACTCTTGTGCATTGAGAAGCATACTCTGAACATCCATATGTTCATGCTTCCTCTGCAACTCGTTAGTCATCGAAGCCAGAGTAAGGCACCTAGCCTTCTCTGCATCCCTCTGGTACAATATGTAGGCTTCCTTTTCCTCGAAGGTCGAATCTTCTTCGGGCTTATCTGGAGCGTCCTCGAACAGTACGTATCCTATCCCGGCTAGGGAAAGGACCAACTTAATGTTCATAAGCCAGTCTTTGTAGTTCGTTCCATCCAGCACATTCTTCTCAACCATATATCTAAGACCCGAATCCATTCTGCATTTTATAGATACTTTAGTCAGTATATGTTCGTAGTATAGTTTTAATGGTTTTTTATAAAACTATATTCTCCCACTAAATTTATTAAAGCCATAATAAACAATTTATTATAAAATAACATTTGTGAGAGAGGGATCCGACTACCCTGAGTCTGACAACCTTGAGTGTATCTCAACAAGTTGTCCGACTCTGCAGTCGGTAGACGAACTCGTCGTCAATCATATTAACTATGATTCCCTATCGATTTTTTTACCCCTAGTCATTTGTGATCATGAGTGTGCTCAACCGGATCACAATGGCTAGCCTAGTCGGACCCTTGTTTTCATGTCTAGCCTGGTGTCACGCCCCGCTTCCCATTGTACTTGGGAGCGAGGACGCGACGAAGGTCCGCATGTGCTTAAAGCAAGAAGGAGGTACTTTTTCTTTTCTCTCCTCCTTGGTTTAAGCACATTACGCGTCTGTGTGATAACATCCTGCAGGTTCTTGCATGCGACTCAAACAACACAGATAAATTTTATTACAATCTTAATGTCTCAAAAATGAATACAACAAAAGGGATATAAAAGAGAGAGGGTCATAAAGCCCATACAAGTTTTGAAAGAATCAACAAGTACAAAGGTGATGCGAAAGCAAAATGCTCCTCAGCGAAGGAACTCAGCGGCAAGGCACTCCTGGTCAACCTGCTCAGTATATAGACTCGCTCCTCTGCAAACCTGTCTAATACCTGACGTATATTTCACAAAACAAGGAAATATACGTCAGCGAGGGTCGCACGGCAAGATTTTAAAAGATAAAAAAGAAACTTGACCCTCGGCAAGGTTTTCAAAAATGTTTACATGACAATATGAGTAACAAAACAAAAGTCACATTAGTTAAAGCATGACAGTATAAGAAACATATGAGCACTGACAAGTGTAGTGTGCAAAGCAGTGAGCAGGCGAGGTGTAGTGCACAAAGTAACGAACATGACAAGGTGTAATGTGCACAGCAATAAGCATGGCAAGTGTTGTGTGTACAGCAATAAGCATGGTAAGTGTGTGTACAGCAATAACATGGCAAGCGTGGTGTGTACAGCAGTAAACATGGCAAGTGTGGTGTGTATAGCAGTGAACATGGCAAGTGTATTGTGTACAGCAGTGAACATGACAAGTGTGGTACATCAATAAGCGTAGTGTGTACAACAATAGGCATGATATTAGTACACAAACAAGACAAGAGTAACCAACAGAGTACGCAATCCTCAATAGTAACAATAGGATTAAAAGAACGTGACAATCAGTCAAGTGTGCCTAGTGAAAAGCCCAATGTCTGAGGGGGAAAAGTGACCAGCATTACACCCAAGCCAACGGGAGCTACCCGTGGCTCTCTACTCACCGACCCGGCCAGGTGTCGGTCAAGTTCACCACGAGAGTGCAATCCAGCATTCCAGCCTCTACTACATTGAACTACCCCACCCAAGTGTTTTGTTGGAACACGAGCCATCCTATTCTATTACACGAGTTCACAAATGCTAAACCGTCATATACTGGAACACGAGCCAGACTAGTCATCATGTGACCCTACTGGAACACGAGCCAGACTAGTCACATATGACCGACAGGAGTAGCCAATCAATAAGCACGATTTCACGATTTCAAGGTATTCCGTTCTGTTAATATGTCCCATTAATACATGTTCCATCAGTAACCATTCAATCAAGAGTGTGCGGGCATGATGTGCAACATGATATAAAGCAAAACCAGCAATTCTTGATTTAGCAGTTGAATGTAACAGTATTTAAAAAGTTGTAAAATGCACACTTGCCTGATATAGTCGATTTCGGGTGTCCGTATGGTCACGATGAAAGGCGTAATAAATCTGCGTCAATAGATTTGGTATTAACTAAAGAGTAATGAATAACTGATTAACTTAGTACTAAACTATACATAAGTAATATACTAAACCCATATTTAATAACTGATGTGTATTTAATAAATCTGAGGCACGGATACCTATAGGCTAACATGATATCTATTATATAATAGATAAGGTAGTAATTGCTACAACTATGGGGATATAGGCATAATAATTTAGTGCAAACTCACCTACTCCATTCAGCCAACTGCTCTTCTTCTTAACTCCGCCTCTTATCTTTCTTGATTCTGCTCGCATGGCTCGAAGAAGAGAGCTGGTCGATGGGACGGCAATGGGCAGCGACACAGAGACACGGGCAACGACAGGGTTCCGAAGGCGAGTCGGGATACCGCGATGGCGACGGATCAGGGAAGGAGGCGACGGATCTCTCCGGGCGACGGCGGCGAAAACAGGGGGACGGCTGGGGTATTCCTCTGTTTGGGGAGGTCGGGGCGGAGGGCGAGGTCGGTGAGGCTGGTTGCATGGGGTCCGGAGGGCGATGAAGGGTTGCTTGGAGGCTTGGAGAGGGGCGGACTGGCTGGCGGCGTGCATGCATCTGGTGGTCGGGGTGCGGGGATCTGGGCTGAGGGTTGAGGAGACGACGGCGGTAGAGGGATGTGCTGCATCGGGGATCAGGGAGGGGAGGCCGGGGTAGCGTCGGATGGGAGGAGGAAAACGGGGTTTCAAAACGAGGGGCGAAGGCGGAGGGGCAGGGTTGGAATGCTCTGTTCCGAGCAGAGGAAGGGGGCGGAGACAGGGGAGGGTGCGTTGGCTACCGTTGGGTGTCGCCGGAGCTAGAATGGGGAGAAAGGAAGATGGGCTCGGTGAACAGGGGCTGTGGCGACTGGTGCGAGCTCGGCGATGGTTTGGGGTGGATGCACGGCGGCAGTGGGCTACCGCGAGGGTGGCTGGTCGAAGTGCTGGAGGTGAGGTCGTGAGCGGAGGTTGTTCGGGTCTGGCGGATGGGTTAGGCACCGGAGAGAATGTGGCGATGGGAGAGGAGACGCCGGACTTCGTGGTCGAGGGAAGGAGGCTCGGAGGCGGGGTGGCTCGGTTATGCAAAGCAGGGGGCAATGGGGTCGGGTTCTTAGCCGGAGATGTTGAGGGGGGCATTGGGAAGGGCCGCGTGGAGCTGAGTAATAGAGGTGGCGACTTCGGCACCCGGCGAGGCGAGAGGTTGAAGGCGGTAGAGCGGTGTGGGGTCGAGCTGATGGGTGATGGCGGTCGGGGCCAAGGTGGAGGAGCGGGTTGCAGGCTTGCGGCACTGGGCAGAGGAACGGAGAGGGCACGGCCTGGAGTTGGTGCAAGCGGATGGCGAGAGAGGGGATGGTGGTCGACGATCGAGGGGGCTGCGCGCGGTCTCGACGGTCGGCGGTGCACGGCGGAGTTCGGAGAGACGAAGCTGGGCTGGTGGTTTGGGTTCGGCGACTTGAGGTATTGGGTCGAAGTTGGGGAGCTGATGGGTTTAAGAAGAACAAATGAAGGAGGAACGAGGGGAAGGGGATCAGGCGGTTGTGGGCCGTTGCTGCGCATGCATCGGGGGCGACGTGAGTGAGAGGGGAAGTAGTAGTAACAGAACAAGGAGGAGAAAAGGCGTGGGTTATGCTACTAAAAGTTAGGGGGAGAGGGGACGTGGCGGTTGCGGATTCGTGGGAGAGGAGATCGTGGGGGTTTGTTAGGATATTAACAAATGGTTAATTCGAATACAGAACAGATAAATAGAAGGGGGTTACAGTAAAAATGATTTTATTTACGATTTAAAGATTAGTTAAGATATTATGTCCTTTATTAATCTTATTAAGATTCATCGTTATCTATAAGACATGATCTGATATTAGAAAATCATTGCGGTCAAAATCTTTGGGTTAAGGGTTTGGATATTCATATCATTACGGGCAAGATTTGGTTTAGGTAATGATGTCTATTTAGAGTGTTTGGATATGCTTACTAGGATAATCCATTTAAGCTATTGATTTGGGGAGAATCAATTTGATTGATATATATATAACAGGATGATAATTATGATAAGTTTCCTTTTAAAAGAAGATTAGTTTAGACTTTATTAAGGTTTTAAAACTAGTTAGGAGTTGATAGGATTTGGTTAGCGGGTATATCTAGTTAAGATTAGATCATAGAGATTTGGTTAAGACAGTGGTTAGGAAGAGATCGGTTCAATTAAGACATTTTATCTAGATCGAGATTATTAAAACTTATAAGAATTTGGACTAGCTAATTTATTCGGTTAAGACGTTTAGGAGATTGATCCGGCTAAGATATCTGATTAGGATATGAGTTTTGATAAAGGAACAGATTTGACTATAATTGTGTTGGAAATCAATTCGATTCAGATTCGATCTGATAAGACCCGATCAGTATGATTAAGATTGGGTTTTATGATGAAAATAATTTGATTAAGAAGTCTCGATTAAACGGGTCAGTTTGGTTAAGATGTGATTTGATTAATGCGATTCAGCCCCTGCATCCAACATCCACCATAGGTTAGAGCAGATATAACACGATCGGTAAATCGCGTGCTCGAGCTATGGATATAATAATAGACTAAAATTATAAACCAGATAGTTAAATAAATCATCGCATTGGTATTAATGCGTACGAAATACGTACCTACGGAAACATGCCGTTACACCTGACTTGCCCCGCCGCTCGGTGTATACACGACACGTCAGTTTGGGTCAGGACTAAGACTACATTCTTGGTTAGACTTACGCCGATGCTCGAAGGATGAGACAACGATTTTAGTCAGGTCAAGATGTCAATCAAGAAATCGGTTTCTATAAGATTGACATATCACGGCTTGAGTGTAGCTCAACAACCGTAACATGTTTCTTACAGTTGCCAACTCCTAAAACAAGGAGGGCTACGATTTATCTTGAACAAGATTATTATCGTATTGACTTAGGTATAGTCGATGGACTTACACAGTCATGAATCGACTCCTTGCGGTCCAGCGGACGCGGCCAGGGAATTGACTAAGCCAGGACCACTTGTTACCCAGTCTAGTTAGGTTGGTCCAGCAAACTTAGCCAATCACATTGACCGACATCATGATCCATTGAAGGAGCTTTCATCAATTCTATGTTTTCCAAACAACTAAATGGCTTTTAATAAAGAAGACTAGTTAATCCTTATCAACTAGTGGATCCTAAAATTCGAAATTTTATGGATGGGTTGAACAATTTTTATTAAGTCCTTATCAACTATAAGGTCTATTCGTTCAACGTGCTACCCCAATCTAATTAGGATTTTATAAAACAATTCAACATTTGTTTTTTTATGAAAATCATCAATTAAACGTTTTAATGAAATGATTTACAAATAAAAGGGACTAACCTAATCCGGTATTAGATTTGATGTTGTTTCGTTTTTTCAAACATGACATGTCACTTAGTTAATAAAATTTCATCTCATAAAATTTTAAACATTTAATGGCTAACCTAATAAGGTTTATGAATACATTATTCAATATGTCCATTAAAGAATTTGAAACAACTAATTTATCCGCATAAATGAAAGTTTCATATTTGTGACATCTAACGAGTATTTGCAAGTTTAAAATTATCTACATAATAAAAACACGCAAATCTAGAATTTAACAATTTTAAATTCGAAGATAAAATCTTTAAAGCTCCAAAACAATTTTATCACATAAAACTAGGGATAAAATTATCTAATAATTCTAAAACCTAGGCTTTTAAATTTTAATCAATTATTTCTAAAATCGAAATATCGCATAAATAATTTTAGAAACATAAATGTAAAAAAGAAACTAATTTATCTTTCATCTCATGAAAACAAAATATTTCTATAATTTACATATTCTCTAAAACAATTTTAAAACACTATTTAAAATCATTAGAAATGCATTTAAAAGCTTTCAATAAAGTTTTTAAAGTTTCTAAGCTTTATGTAACTTAAGAAAAATTAAATTTCAAGAATAGAATATTTCTTAAAATTACATAAACAATTAAATGCTCTTAAAATTATTTATATTTCATAAAAAAATAATTTTATAAAGCATTTGAGATTCATTTAAAATTATCACATAAAATTAAATCGTCTCAAAAATTTCCGTGTTGTAAAAACGATTTTTAAAACACAAAACATTTTTAAAACTAATTTTAGCATAAAGCTAAAATATTCCTATATGTTTAAAATTAAGTAATCTAAAAGATTTAAAAAGTCGCTATAATAGATCTATAGCATAACCGTGGCTCTGATACCACTGTTGGGGTTTTGGCGGACCCCCAGAGCTCGGATCTGTGTCCGTCCTAAGTCGGACTGACCACAGAGGCACAAAAGCGCAGCGGAAAACAGAAATTCAAAATTTCTACACTAGCAAAACTATTTAGCTAGGCTCTGGGGAGCCAGAACCTAGCCCGATCTATGCCAACTTGGGGTGGATCTGACCACCCCAAGAGGGATTTACTCTAAAGCGACTAATTAAATCTACACTATAAATTATTTAACCACATACCCGGAATCTTGGCCCTGGAGCAGGCAAGATGTACCGCACCGTCTTCAGAAGCTCCTCGCACCCGAGCCGCTTTGACTCGATCCGCCTGAGCCGCCTCGCACCCTCGCACCGATCCGCCCGAGCCGACTTTCGCCTCCGAGCCGATCACACGCGGTAGAAAGTTTCACTTGAGAAGAACCCGCGTCTTAGACGTCCGGATCAAAATCCAAACCCCCTTCGTAGTCTTGCTAGGACTACTCCGGAGAACAGGAAGAGAGAGAGAGAGAGAATTTAGTCGCCGATCGAGCTTGCTCTAAAAGTCTGGAGCTACTCGATCGATGGCTTGGTGTGTTTTTCAACGAGGAGAGTGCACCCCTATTTGTATAGGGAGTCGGCACTCACTCTCTCGTTGCGAGCAATGTGGGACATTCCGCAAAAGAGAGAAAAATCAATTAAGCCAATTTGGCTTAATTTCAAGTTAAAGTGAGCTTTTCATAAAAGCAAACTTTAACTAATTAATTCTCTTTGCACATTAAACTTTAGACACCAAACAAGCTATCAATTCGAAAAGCTTCGAATGGTGAACGCGTAGGAACCGACGGCGACGAATTTCGACTTCGTTTGACCCCTCAAACAATTTCTCAAAGTTGAGCAAATTATCAAAATCCGCAGCCGTCATTTGGGGTTTCAAAAACCCTAAATTGACTTAAGTTGCGGTCGCACCCGCTAAGCTTAGCGGGCGCGCCTGCCCAAGGGAGCAAGGGCGGGCCGCCCGCCCGCTGTTGCAGCGGGCGCGGGCCCGCTGCAGCCAGCGGGCTATGCCCGTTTGCCCTTGCCTATGGGCCTTTTAGCCCAGTGGGTCTAACCCACTTCGCCTTGGACTGTTTTCGCGTTTCCGGGCTCGTTTGAGCTCCGATTTGGACACTGTTTGAACCTCTGTTTAGACCTGGACGATCCCGTCATCCAGGTAACCCTTTCCAATATATTTGTTCCTACTAAATTTGTCGTAACCAATTTACGACACGTTTAATCTTTGGTTTGTATCAAATGCAATGTTTGTCCCTATTGATATTGCGACTAACTTTCACAACTTGACTTGTGAATATTTAATATCATCAAATGATATTTCTCTCTATTCTATCTTCCTATTACTAAGACACGAACACTACCCGGTGTGAGACCCTACAGCCTGACCTTACTACATGTTGGGGATCGGAACCCCTAGACGACGGTCACTACGAGCAGTAGCTGTCGTCCCTGTTTCAGAATCATCATAACGTGATCGACCTTTTGACAAAAGTATCATTGGGTTTACATTGGCTGTGTCAGTGATGAACTTCGTTAGCCGTAGTCCCTTCGTCAAGACTGTGTTTATGTTGGCCTAGGATATGGTTTACTGTCAACCCTATCAGACAACATTGGTCAGTATACGGCGGTCTTTATTGTATACACGTTGTACTTCTTACAACGCACCCAGGCTGAGGATTAACATAAAGACCGTACTGAGCCTATAACACTAACTTCCCTTTAACGGAAGTGACGAATCCCATCTTAGTCATTTACTCGCCTCGAGAGCTTCGGGTGCAGCTCAACCTAAGATCTTTTAGCAGGCCTAGCCTCGAAGCTAGATCATAGGTCTAAGCTACATCGTTCACTCACAGGTTTGTACAAATGACTTCAGGTTTTAAGGACCAGCTAACCTATCATCACTCTAGAGTTATTAAAGACAGTTCAGTTAAAGTCAACCATTTAATAACTCTTATGAGGTCGTTCAGTGAACTCATTCTCTAATGAGCACCTGTGTCTCGTCTCCGACTTCACCAAGTCGAATGACTATGAGATCATCATTACCCTAAGGTAAGACTTAAGACACAATGGTCTATCCGATGTGTCGATATCCCGTTCTCGACACATCTATGACCATGAACTATTTAAGACTTACGTTTCTATTCGGTCACTTACTTACTCATAATCGAGATCTCATCTAGATACGTAATGACCTAACTATAAGTCTATGGATATTATCTAAGTATATTAATACGAACATTTTTTATACTTAGAATAATACGTACCATATACCGTGTGAACAAGACGTACATCTGGGATAAATTGCCTTATGGGCACATATTCTCCTACAATATTTGGCATAGGGTTGTGCCTGCAACACAGGTGCCTAGCCTGAACAAGGAAGTACAAGTATAGTAGCATGTGCTACGAATGCAACACTCAAGCATGGATGACATGGCATGGCAAGTTGTAATTTAAATGCGTACAGATAATGAATTTAAATGTGACAGGCAGAGTACAAGTAAAGAACATGCAGTTATGAAAATTTAAGCGTGACAGGCAGAAATGCATGAATGACATGGCAGGGTGACAGATCTAGCTTCGTTGTCAAGCTAGATCTTAAAATTACGTCTAGGCGAGTATCATTTCGTCGCATAGTCTCTTTTACGCCTAAAACAAGAAATGGCCTAAAGCACGGCCTAAACAGATAACTGGCAAGTTTCACTTGCCTGAATTCAAACGTCCTGAATACATCGTCCAAATAGTCCAGTCTACCTATGTGCTCAGATCCACCAGCATACAGTCCCAAATTAAATTATCTTTATTAGTGAATTATCAGACAAATAAAATACCGATTTTTATCTTGTTTAACATGGATGGGTTGGGGGTCCTAAGTGTTCAGAAATTTACCCTCACACGACGCGAGAGCTACACTGGCGTCGGGTAGCGACGCCAGGGGTTGGAATAAAAGATCGCGCTCCTAGTCCAGATTCCAAACAAGATTCCACGCTCGTCAATTCTCGAACAGCGACCAAATCAGCGAATCAAGATTCCAACAGCGAGTATGATGCCGGTAGACGTTTCTACGGCTTCCGGGAGGCCGAAACAACGAACCGGGACGAACGGTTCGACATACACGATGTCTACGACGTTGAGCGTCGTAGGAGATGTTCGTGACGTCGGAAAACACCCCTAGAAGATGCAGGGGGCTGACAGAAGACCCCAACAGCGAGGGTGAACGATGAGAATCTCCGCGACACGTCGATACGTCGAAAAATACGCAAAACAGCGAGAGATATCGCTGTTTCAAGTGTTACAGCGGCCTGGGGGCTGAGACAACAGCGCAGGGGGTCAGAGGGGACTCACGGCGGAGGGGAGCGGCGGCCTGCGGCGGCGGCGGCCTTAGCTGCTGCTGCGGTTTACAGCGGGGCTGGGGAGTTTTGCAGCGGCTAGGGCGGCGCAGCAGGGCCCCACGGCGGCGAAGAGGGAGGAGGGTGGTCGACGACGAGATGAGGGGCCGGTCGGCGATGGGTTTGGCCGGAGAAACGAAGAAGAGCGGCGGTCTGGGCTTTTACGTGAAAATGAAGTCGGGAGGCAGCGCTTGCGTGAGTTGCTGTGAAAACTAAAGAGACCTAGGTCTAATTTAAATAGATGATGGGCTTGGGTCACGTGGGATAGGGGGGTCTAGAGCTAGGGTTATTTGTATAGGAAATGTTATTATCTATTACAAAAGGAACCCACACCCCTCTCTCTCTCATGCGTGGGTTTGAGTGTCAAGTGGGGAAAAATAAGACTAATTCAAAAAGTCAGATATAATTATTAATAATGATCTTATTAGGGAACTTAAACTAGGTGACATTTAGTGCTAATCCAAAAATGAGGTGGGCAAACAGTGAAAGTAGGTCAAATGAAGTCCAAAAATTGTAAGATAAATACTGAGGCGACCGGGACGACGAGAGAAAGAAGACAGAGAAGACGGATCACAATTTCGATGACGAGAAACGAAACTAAAAATAAAAAGGTCTCATGTCAAAAGTGAAAGTCGTGACGTCTCTTCAAATAAGGTCAAATCGTGAAAGAACGACCAGCGAAATGACGTTCCAAATCAACACCACAATTTTACTACTCTCAGAGAGGGTCACAACGACATATCACACTATAGGGTTCGGATTCAGACAAAGTCTAAAATAAATACGTGCACGAACAAGACTACGTGCACGACAAAGCGTACAACGAAAACAGACCGTTACATCCTCCCCACCTTATGAATGATTCCGCCCTCGGAATCAACATCAAACAATACTCGGAAACAAGTGCAGGAAGCGCTCTCTCATGTCATCCTCACGCTCCCAGGTGGACTCCCCAGGGGAACCATGACGCCACTGCACTCTAACCAAGTCGACGGTCTTATTCCTCAGTTGCTTCTGCCGTCGATCCAGAATCTCAACTGGCTGCTGATCATAAGACAGATCTGGACGAACCGTGATCTCCGAGAAATCCACAGCATGAGACGGATCACTGAAGTATCTACGTAACTGGGATACGTGAAATACGTCGTGAACACCCTCCAGTGACGACGACAACGCTAAGCGATAAGCCACAGCTCCAACTCTCTCCAGGACATCAAACGTCCCAATGTACCTCGGACTCAGCTTTCCTCTCTTCCCAAATCGGATAACTCCGTGGTTCGGAGAGATCTTCAGAAAGACATGATCTCCAGGCTGAAACTCCAAAGGCCTCCGTTTAGCATCGGCCCAATGCTTGAAACCGTCCTGCGCAATGCTCAGCTTCTCCCGGATGTTCCTCATAACATCCACAGCCTCCACGATCATCTCCGGTCCTAACAGCTCCCGATTTCCAATGTCATCCCAGCTCAGTGGCGATCGACATTTCTTCCCGTATAGCGCGGTGAATGGCGCCATGCCAATACTTGCCTGGTAGCTGTTATTGTAGGCAAACTCCACATGATGGAGATGATCCTCCCAAGATCCCTTGAAGTCCAACATGCATGCTCTCAGCATGTCCTCCAAAATCTGAATCATCCTCTCGGACTGGCCATCTGTCTGCGGGTGGTACGCTGCACTGAAACTCAGACTCGTACCCAAACTCTTATGCAGACTCTGCCAAAACTGAGATGTGAATCTCGTGTCTCTGTCAGACATGATACTCACGGGGACTCCGTGAAGTCGTACGATCTCCTGCACGATTCACGTTACATCACTATCTAAACTAGAAAAAGGAAATAAAAACAGAGAGTAAAAGTATTTACCTCCATGTATCTCCTCGCTAGCGTCTCAGTGGACTGTCCTACTCGGAAGGGAATAAAGTGCGCGGATTTGGTCAATCGGTCTACGATCACCCAAATCGCGTCATTCTGCTTCGGACTCTGAGGTAGTCCAGTCACGAAATCCATAGTGATGTGTTACCACTTCCACTCCGGAATCGGAAGCGGTTGTAGCAACCCTGCCGTACGCTGATGCTCCGCCTTTACCTGCTGACAGACCAAACACTTGGATACACTCCGAGCCACACTCCGCTTCATACCATGCCACCAATAGTTCAGACGAAGATCCTTGTACATCTTGGTGCCACCAGGATGTACAGAATATGGCGAACTGTGTGCCTCAACCAGTAACTCCTCTCTGATATCTCCAGCTGGTACACACAACCTGGCTCCAAATCTCAACAAAACATCTCCATGAATCAAGAAGTCAGTCTGCAGACCGGCTTCTACCTGCTCCCGAATCTTCACCAGCTTTGGATCTCCGGCCTGACCTGCCTTGATCCGATCCACGATCGTCAACTGAATCTGCATACACATCAACGAAGAAGCCTCTCCAGCACGATCTCAATACCAGACTCGCAAAAATCCTGCTGCAACCTCCACGGCGAAGTCAACATCATCACCGTTGGGAGTCTGCTCAGCGCATCTGGAACCACATTCACCTTGACAGTATGATACTACAAGTCGATCTCATAATCTGCCATGAGCTCCAACCATCGATGTTGTCGCATGTTGAGCTCCTTCTGCGTAAAGATATACTTCAAGCTTTTGTGATCGGTGAAGATCTTCACCTTCTCACTCAATAAGAAGTGCCTCCAAATATTGAGCGCAAATATGACTGCAGCCAACTCCAAATCGTGCGTCGGGTAATTCTTCTCATGAGTCTTGAGCTGACGAGAAGCATACGCAACCACGTGCCCATGCTGATGCAACACACAACCGAGACCCTTGCCAGAAGCATCGCAAAAGATCTCAAATCCTCCACTGCGATCGGGCACAGCAAGAACAGGGGCAGTCGTCAACCTCTCCTTCAGAATAGAAAAGGCCTTTTCATAATCATCGGACCAGACGAAAGATACATCCTTCCTCGTCAAACGAGTCATCGGCTCAACAATCCGAGAAAAGTCCTTAATGAAACGCCGATAATATCCTGCAAGCCCAAGGAAACTCCGGATCTCAGACGCTGACTGCGGAACAGGCCACTCTCTGATAGCCTTAATCTTCTCAGGATCCACCGAAATTCCATCCCCTGACACCACGTGCCCAAGAAAAGCAACCCTATCAAGCCAGAACTCGCACTTAGAATACTTAGCATACAAACGATGCTTCCTCAAAATCTCCAATACTGTCCTCAAGTGCGATGCATGCTCTTCCTCCGACCTTAAGTAGATTAAGATATCGTCAATAAAGATAAAAACGAACTTATCTAGCAAGTCGTAGAAGATCAGATTTATCAAGTTCATAAAAACTGCGGACGCATTGGTTACATCGAAAGGCATAACCACGAACTCGTAGTGGCCATACTTCGTCCTGAACGCTGTCTTCTGAATATCTTCCTTCCTCACCTTCAGCTGGTGATAGCCACTCCTCAGATCCAACTTTGAGAACACTCTCGATCCTCCAAGCTGATCAAAGATGTCATCTATGCGAGGCAATGGATACCGATTCTTGACGATGACGGCATTCAGCTCCCTGTAGTCCACGCACATGCGATGCGAACCATCATTCTTCTTCACCAGCAACACCGGTGCTCCCCACAGAGACACACTGGGATTTATGTAACCCTTCTGTAAAAGCTCATCCAGCTGCCTACGCAACTCCTCCAACTCGGCTGGAGCCATACGACACGGCACCTTCGAAATGGGATGCGCTCCCGGAATAAGATCGATCGAAAACTCAAGAGCTCGATCGGGCGGCAGTCCAGACATCTCCTCGGGGAAGACGTCGTCGAATTCTCGCACCGCAGCTGGTCTACTCTGCTCCATCTGCATAGCAACGATCTCCACCGGCTTGGCCTGAAACCTGACCGGACCAAGCGAACTGCTGCCTCGGCTGAACTCGAACACAGGATGACCTGGAATCTCGAAAACCACCTTCTTCCTCCGGTAATCGATCGTGGCATTGAAGCTCCCAAGCCAGTCCATCCCAAGGACGACATCATAGTTGATGATGTCGTGGATGATAAAGTCAGCGTAGAGCTCATGTCCACAGACCACCAACGGACAAGACGTGCAACCACGATGTACCGAGATCACGCCATTCCCTGTAACGATATCCCAACTCTTGGAAAGAGGGAAAGTCGACAAGGAATGCTTGTCCACAAAGCTCCGAGATATAATGCACATCGATGCACCAGAGTCAAAGAGGACTCGTGCAGGAAATGTGCAAACCAAAATCACACCTAATAAACAGTCTAACAATCAAATCCTATTCTAGCAAACATAATATATTCAAGCAAACAAATATATTCTAACAAACATATTAACTAAGAAAGAAAACAAACTAGGTTGAGGGTTACCTGCAATAACCTCATCCTCGGTCTCAGCCTCAACTGCAGTCATCAGGAAAGCCTGCCTCCTCGGCTGCAAAGCCTGCTGAAACGCCTGCTTCTGAGGAATGAGAGGCGCTCCACGTCCAGCAGGTACATGTGCTCTCTGCTGCAACGGCTGCGCTGCAACTGGTCCTCTCCAAGGCTGTTTAGACTTCGGGTAATCCTTCATGACATGAGCAGGATCTCCACAAACAAGGCACTGTCCCAACATCTTTCTGCACTGCTCCTTGACATGCCCAGTCTTGCCGCAGAAATGGCAATTCTTCAGAGTAGGCCCACCTGGCCTCTTGAACTGCACCGACTGGTTAGGCTTGAACCCAGGCCTAACCACTCATCTGACCTGCTCCATAGGCCTCTTCCCAGCTCCAGAAGTCTGTCCTCTCTTCTGGCTCGCAATCCGCTCCTGCCTCCTAGCAGCTACCAGCAACTTCTGATACGACTCTAGATCTGACGAAAACATCAGGCTCTGCAAGTCTAAGGAAAGACCCTGCAGAAACCTCTGATCTTTCTCCTCAGCATCCTCCACCATCTTCGGTGCGAAGCGACTCAGCCTGGTGAACTCCCGATGATACTGGTCCACCGTCAGATCTCCCTGCTTCAGATCAATGAATCGCTGTAACATCTCCCTCATGGCATCCTTCGGGAAGTACTCCTCGTCGAACCTAGACTTGAAAGTTGCCCAAGGTATCGGTCTCACCAACAGCTCCTCCTCTGCATCCCACCAGCTGCGGGCATTATCCTTGAGCTGCTTCTTCACCAAATCAACCCATCCAGCCGGGTTGTTCTTCGACATCCTCAGATTATCCTCAGTATTCTGAATCCACTCCTCTGCAGCTAACGGTC
>JAULAV010004676.1:0-29401 GCA_030789695.1 Scilla litardierei | reverse complement strand
TCGAGAAGGGACCCTCTCCCTCAATGTGGAAAATATTGAAGCTGAGTTCCGGCTACAAAAGCCGATGAAGGAGCGAGCCCATGTAGAAGGGGCTAGTTATTTGGAGCTTCTTGAAGAGGAAGCAATTGAAGAGTTCACTGCTGAAGGGTCATGAAGGACCCAATGATGGCAATCATCGACGACGACGGCGACCCAACCTACAACAAAGCGGTCGTCACGTACATCCAAGTATTGGATGAGGAGTTTCTACGTCAATCATCAAATCGTTAAGCGCTGGAGACCATATCTTATGTTGAGAAGAATATTGGAGTGAGCGAAAATCAAACGCCGCCGGTTTGCACCACCCCGGAGATGGACGGGCGACCGCCGTGCGCGCTAAATGAGCATTGATACATTAGAGGGAGTTGAGCTTATGACTGAAAACGAGCGCTTATTGGGAGGCAACCCAATTCCTTAGATTTTGGACTTTCTTCCTTAGTTTTCTTATTTTTATTTTTATTTCTTGATTTTAGATAAAATTATAAAAATCATAAAAATGTGATGAGTTCGTGTTTTGTGCAGGACGGACAATTGGGGGTATGCATATGGACATTATAAACGGAAGGAAGCCGGAGGAAAGCAACGAATTCGAAGATCTGAGAAGAAAACCAAGGGAAAAGAAAAGGAAAAAGAGATACAGGAGACTCGACCGAGCAGCTCATCTGCTCGGTCGAGAAGCACAGATACGGAGAAACGCGGCCATGTTGCTCGGCCCGAGCAGCTAGCTGCTCCGTCCGAGTTGAAATAGACTCGGACAGAGCAGACCGCTGCTCGATCGAGTATTACAGGAGATTGAAATTGGGGGAGAAAACGTCACGCTGTCGACCCGGACAGAGTATTATTGGCTCGGCCCGAGCAGGATTCGACTCGGCCCGAGCATCCTACTGCTCGGTCGAGTCGTACATGCTTGAAATTTGGGGAGAAAACGTCACCCTGTCGACCCGGACAGAATATTATTGGCTCGGCCCGAGTAGGGCACGACTCGGAGGGAGTATTTCATTCAAAAATTTTACGTTGACCTGGTCGAGCAGCCTAGCTGCTCAGACCGAGTCGAGTCGGTATTTCGTTCAAATTTTTTTATACATTGACCCGGTCGAGCAGCCTAGCTGCTCGGACCGAGTTGGATCAGTTTTTACCCCGCAACCTGCTTCCTTTTTAATCTCACCGTTAATTCTTTTTACCCTAAAAATTTTACCCCTGATAAATTTCCCCCGAGCTCCTCTCTCCTCCCCATTACTCGTTCGCCATGTGCCGTCTTTCCCCACCGTCTCTGCCGCCGGCTCCGCCGTCTGTGCTGCCACCTCCGGTCAGCTGCCCCTCCCCTTTCTTCCCCTCTTTCTCTCTCTATTTCCCCCTCCCCTCCTTTCCCCCTCCCCTCCTTTCCCCCCCTCTCCGCCCAACGCATCCGACGGCTCCGTCGATGGCGCCACCGCCGCCGACAGTGCCACCGCCCACACACCCGCCCCACCGATCCCCCCTCTCTCCCTCTCCCATCAGCTCCGCTACCCCCCTCTTCACCCTAATAGCTGACGGCTTCGTCGACGGCGCCGGCAACCCCCCCGTTAAACCCCCCCCACCTCCGCCTAAAACCCCCGCCCCCTCTCTCTACTAGGCGATCGAGTTTCCCCCCGATTTGTATCCTAGGGCACAGACCGAGCACCTCGGTGCTCCGTCACACCCCCAGACCGAGTAGCTCATCTCTGACCGAGCAGTTTCACTGCTCGGCCCCGAGTAACCCCATATCTGCGTAGCACCCAATTTTTATCGATTTTCTGACGTTTTGTCGATTTCAAAGTGCAGGTACTCTCCTCCTATGTCAGCAGTAGCAGCGTGGACTAGCTTGGGGATCTTTTGCACTTTAGCATCATTCGTACTTGAGGTACACTCGTTACCGTCTTTATTTTCATACCGCACTTCATATATCGCATTCACGATGGTTCGCACAAGCGGATCTACCACACCTCCCGTTCGCGGGAAGAGGCCTTCGAATGGTGCCTCCTCTTCCCGTCCCCAGCATCGTCCACGCCTCACTTCCACGTCCACCACCACCACCACCACACCCTCTACCACAGCTCCGGCTGTCACCACCACCATTCCTACCACCACCACACCTGTCACCACAGCACTATCTACCGTCTCCACCTCTTCGCCTCCACACACCGCACCCTCCAGTGAGGACCCCACCACACGTATCCCCACTTACGGCATCACCTTCCGAGATAGCACCCAGAGAGTGCGCTATCTTAGACTCCACCAGCGTCGTCTTGTCCTTACAGTTTTCATAGAGGTGTCGGCTCTTAGATCCCTGGGACTCCTACAGGGAGTCCACCACCTGTACAGTGCGATCGGTTTTGACTGATTCCTCGGAGTACACGTCCCCACTTTCACACGCACTGCTCTCGAGGGTCTCAGTTCCCTTGCTCTGACACCAGCCGGTGATGGCATCACATTCCGCCTCCTTGATCACGATTACACTGTCACTTTCGCTATGATCAGGGAGTATTTCCACTTCCCCGCCGTCCCAGAGCCCAGACTGGCCTTCTCTCCCACCTTTGATCTTACTGATTTTGATGCACGCTGCTTTTGGGAGCGTATTTCTGGACTGCCACAGTATCGCCCGAGCCGGGTGAAGGCATCGTGCATTGTGCACTCATGCCTTCGCTATGCTCAGCGGCACCTAGCTTGCACCATTTTTTGCAGACCGGAGGTCGGGACCATGTCCCTCCCCGAGCTTATCCATCTTATGGGTTGACTCGACCTCTCCGTTTCCACCCTGACGGCTCTCTGCGACCGTTCATGCTCTCTGACGCAGCCCACTGGCTGTGTCACAGACTTTACCAGACAGCCATCAACTACCACTCCACGGATATTTCTTGCGGTGCCTTCTTCACCATTTTTGCGAGGATGCTAGATATTCCTCTTCCAGCTGACCTACACCGTCCCCCTGGCCCGACACGCTTGACCACTGGCGTGCTCGAGCACATGCACATCATTCGACCACACGGTGTTCGTCACTGGTTGTACCTTGTCGGCACCACCCACACTCTGCACATGATTCTACCCACCCCTCACCTGACGCACATTCCCGCCGTCCAGCTTGACTGGATGATTCCTCAGGTTTTCCCCCTCCCACCCATCCACGCTCTCGAGCCCCCTGGGGCACTGGTCGAGGCACCTGCCGGTGACCCGGTCCCCCACCCCCCGATTTTCGAGCTCATAGATATAACTGCTTTGGTGGCAGGCCTCCCTGTCCAACCAGTTCACCCATCAGTTTCTGGAGCCGCCGCTCCCACCACCTCTGCTTCCGCCGAGTCCTCGGGGACTGTCCTCACCTCCTGCCCCGGGACTCAGATTTCTTTTTGTAACGGCCTGTTTTCATCAAGGCAAACTATTTACGAATTTGACCAAAATTTTCAATTTTAAACTATTTTATAATGGTTTGTCAGGAGTTTTACTGATTTCAAAAATTTCTTATAAAAATATTTTGAAGTAGCCGACTAGTCATGGAGTATTTTAGAAAGATCGGATTTCATTAAAAACTCAAAACATTTTTGATAAAATTCATTTTCAGATATTACCGTTTTGGCTTTATGAATTTGTTTTCTATACAAACATCATCAAAACGATTTCAAACTTTTACAGTAACATTCAATGGTCATTTAGGGCTCCCCACATTAATTTCGTAATTTTCTGAAGTCAAATCAGTAGAGAACCCGCACACCCGCTTTCTAAACGTTTTGGCCAAAAACTAGTATTTTCGTAGCTCAAACCCTGAAACGGACTTCGTATTCACGATCCTCGCGACGATACGATCCCGTGGGTATGTTTTCGTAATTTTTCGGACACGTTTACTAGTAGGGGCAAAATCGTAATTTCGTTACAAAATGATTTTTCACTAATGACTTTTAACCCCTCTTAATTACCTTAACCTAATCAAATTTTTTAACCCAAATCAGGATTTAAACGTGAGGGAAGCACGTTTAAGTTTTTCTTCATTTTGTCAAAAAGAAACCTACCTTCATTAATAGCCACCTAATATCATTTAATATCTTTGACTAATTACAATATTTAACCCTATAAATAACCCTAAACCCCTCTCTTCCCGAGGCTCACCCGCACTCTCTCTTCCTCTCTTTACTATCGTTGTTTCTCTCTCCTGTTCTCTTCTCCGTTCGAAATCCCCTCAGCCCGCTCGAAGTCTCCTCTCGTTCTCCCTCCGACGGCCCCAAGCGGCGCTTCCCCACGACAACCCCCACTCCCTCACTCCCTCTCCGTCGCACCCAACCGGCATCATTGCCGTTGCCATGCTCCGACGAGCGTGCACACCGTTCGAACCCCCGCAGCCACCCTTGCTCTCCGCACGACGGCGACTAGCTCCTCCGCCCAGAACCGTCGTCTGCCGCTTCCCCTCTCCGCCGTCACCCTCTATCCTCTTCTCCACCGCGTCCACCGTGAGCTCGGCGACTATTGCTGCACCGTCGGAGCTCTCCCCGAGTGAAGCCCATGCACACAACTCCCCGAAGCTCCCCGTCGATGCCACGACGCTGCCCTCCGCTCATCTGCACCCCACTTCCCCGCCAAAGCCCTCTGCACACACTGCCTCACCCTCTCCGACGAGCGGTGACCCCCGACACCAAGTCGCCACGCTCTCCCACTCAACTCACCCCCGCCTCCGACATGCTCGACTGCCAAGCTTGCTGCAGCACCCCTCGACGTCACCGGCAAGATCCCGAAGCCCCCGAAGCCTCCCGACGACGACAGCGCCTCCATCCACGCTCCGGAGCTGCTCCGACCGCCACGACTTGGCACTCTCCGAGCTGCCTCCGCTCAACTTCACTCCGACGAACTCGAACGAACGCCCACGACGATGCCGAAGGAGCTCGTCGCTGCTCCCCGAGCTCCCTGATTCCGGTGACGAGCACCTCGCCTCGTCGATGCTCACGCCGTCGCCTCTGCAGAAGCTCCCGACCTCCGACTGTCCTCTCCGACGTCGCCTGACGCCGTTAGCCGCGCTCCGCCGCCGCGTTGAGGCTGCCTCCGACCACTGCCGCCTGACCCCGAGCCCCACGCCGCCGTTCGACGTCGACCTCCCCGCTGCATGCAGACGTAAGATAGAACGAAGGTGAAGAAACAAATACGAAAACGTATTTTCGTATTAAATACACGTATTTACGTATTTTGCTAATTAGATAATATGGGTTTTAGAGTAGATAATTAAAAATAAATAATATAGGTATCAGAAAAATACGAGACTAGCTCCAGAAAATCAGAAATGACATTCTGGACCCAATGGCACTAGTTTCGTCTCAATCGGACGCTTAAATTCTCCAGAATTAATTTTTAACCCTAAAAGTTAAATACGTGATTTTCGTTCAAAAATCCATAACTTGTTATTTTTACGTACACTAATGTATGATAAAAATATATGTTAAAGTACTCTTCGAGACGGTCATTTTGACAGCTTATTTGCAACTTTCCGATACAGATTGCATCCAGGAGAAATTATTGAATAATTTCGTACTTAATTAAAAATTAGTTTTTAAATCTATTTTGAGCTTTTAAAAATTATAAAAATTACTACAAGCTTCCGAAAATTATTTCCTCTTACAGTATAATTATTTTCATCATATCTAGTCTATAGGAAAATTTAGAACGTTTTTCGACAACGTTTCAACCAGTTTAGAAAATCAAAACGATCAGATAAAATAGGTAGAAAATAGGGTATCCCGTAACTGATGTTTTCTTGTATTTGCAGGGTACCAAATCTTGTGCACCAGCATCTTTAAAAGCTCCAGCTCCAATCTCGTCTTACCACGGCAATCTCTAAAAGAGTAAGTCACTCTAATTCTAACTTTGGAAATCTGGATAGTGTACTCGTATGAACTTAGGACATGCCATCTAATCTAAGAACAACTATTGACTTGAACCAAGGATTAGAGACCTAATTAACTAGCGAACTAATCAATAGTGGAATGACCAAAGTACTAAATTGAGATAGTACACTTTCATGAAATTTGATATCATAGTTGTTGGACTTCAAATCATTGCTCGGACTAAATTGAGATAGTACACTTTTATGAAATTTGATATCATAGTTGTTGGACTTCAAATCATTGCTCGGACTAAATTGAGATAGTAAACTTTTATGAAATTTGATATCATAGTTGTTGGACTTCAAATCATTGCTCGGACTAAATTGGGATAGTAAACTTTTATGGAATTAGATATCATAGTTGTTGGACTTCAAAGCATTGCTCAGGACTAAATTGAGATAGTGCACTTTTATTGGATATCATAGTTGTTGGACTTCAAAGCATTGCTCAAGACTGATATTCTATGTTGAGGATTCTGCCTTGACTTTTTAGCAAGTAAATACCATATATGTGATTGGTTGTACTCATTGATGGATGTATTGTTGTACACATTGTTGGATGTACGAAATGATGGGCCTATGTGGCCATACGGATACGGATATGGATACGGACACGGATACTGATATAGTTATAAATGTGAAATGTGATACAACATGGGTTATGGGGTAGTCTTGAGCTACGAAGTGTGCGGGAGTGACTGGGTCCACCCTTATTAGTTGGGTCCACCCTTATTAGTTAAGCTGTACCATCACCCTGAAGGGGATGATAGGTAGATATTCCACGAGTTGCTCCGTGGGATGGGTGCACTTCTGGTTGCATATCGTACACTCGAGCTAAGACTGTTGCACTAGCTGATTGATACAGGGCCCATGAGGCCATATTGATACGAACACCGATATGAACATTGGACTAAGATAATACACGGGATACGGGGTAGTCTTGAGCTATGAAGTGTGCGGGAGTGACCGGGTCCACCCTTATTAGTTAAGCTGTACCATCACCCTGCGGGAATGGTAGGTAGATATTCCACGAGTTGCTCCGTGGGATGGGTGCACTTCTGGTTGCATATCGTACACTCGAGCCAAGGCTGATGCACATGGTTGTTTGTATTGTCGGCACACACTATTGGGCCCTCAAGCATTTACGGAGCACACTATTGGGCCCTTGTGGCATTTAAGACTGATGCACTAGTTTGATTGATGTTGCACTAATTGATAATTGATTGATGCCATTGCTTCAGTCACGACTACTACTATTCTACGGACTAAGTCGAGACTACTCGAACGTGATAGAACGGTTTAATAATGAGCGGTCTTGAATTACGACTGAATCAGTGTCTAGGAAGGAATGGAAAGGGGGTTGGTCAACCAAGGGACTTGTTCGTGCGGTCTTTGAAGTGACCTGTGCCTTCAAACCCTGACTGACTGGCTGATTTGGAAGTTAAGTTAGACTTCTTATTATTAGGCTATCCTACACTATTAGATAGTCAAGCGATGCTCATCTTTACTTAAGTATTACTACATCTACCTATTGTCATCGCACTACCGATTGGTCAAAACATTGTTAACCTGGTTGTCTTACTATTGACATCCCATTGGTCAAAATATTGTTACTACCACATGTCACGCCATAGTCGTTACTTTTGCACTTGTACAGTCATCTTTACTATTACCTGAGCAGTTACCAGTACTTTACATACCTGTCTGCCCATACTTTACTTTTCACACCTGCATAACCATCTTTTGTTTACTATAGTCTGTTCTATACTTTTACACTACTTTGTTTCTATTGCTAGAATTGTTGTGACTTACCTACGGTTCCATCTCTGTGGCACCGCAGACGACGTACATGTGGAGGCAGATGCTCTAGAGTTAATAGCGCCAGAATTTGACCATGAGTCTGCAGCTTTCAGAGTTGTTTCCAGTTGTATTTACTTTCCTTCATGTACGATTGTTGGACCATTTTTTGTACAATACGGATGTAATAATTGGACACTATTTGGGTATTTTTGTACATCTCTGCATCGTGGCTATTTTGTTTTCACTGGTTAACTGCAGGACCTGCGCAAATACCAAAAAGTAACGGGCCCGGGAATCGGGTCGTTACACTTCTATCTCTTCATCGGTGCCAGAGGGCACCGATATACATTTTGATGACGCGCCGATAGATCTTGACTCTCCTGTACACGATCCTGCTCCCACCCTACCACCTCTTTCGGACCTGATTGCATCACTTCCTATTTCTTTAGGTCCACACATTTCACTATCTGGCACCACCTCCACCACCTCCGCTGCCATTTTGACCGAGTGCGTGTCGATGTCTGTCTTTTCCTCTGTGTCGACTACATCTCTTTCTTCAGCAGCCTCTGACATACCTACGAGTTTACCCTCTCCTACATTTCAGGCTAGGCACCGTGCATCAGTTGCACAGGGCCGCTTCATGAGAGTAGTATCTCACAGACGTTTTCCTACCTCTCCGCCCGACTCGCGTACTACCGACGCTTGCCTAGCTGCTTTAGAGGATTTGACTTCCCGCTTACGGCGGGATTTCGATGACTTTCTAGTCGAGACTAGGACACACAGATCCCGAGTCGAGTTGGATCTTTTATCTATCATAGACCTCCTTCGTCAGCATGGCCCACCCACTGTCATACTTGCACACGCTCCTCCTCCCAGGCTGGACACTGCAACCCACTCAGTGCTTCACTTCCTCAGGCTTCTGCAGAGCCTGTTTCTACTACTTCTAAGTCGTCAGTCACAGTTGATCCACTCTCTGCCCTGGTCTTATATACTGCTGCTCCTTTCACCTCCATTGTCGATCTCACCACCAGCCCTCCCCATGAGTTCCACCCTGACATTCCACCCACCACCCCGGGTCCACAGCAGAGGGACCCATCACCACCCCCAGAGGGTGGTGCCTATGCTTGATGTACTTCATACCCACTTTGCCTCCCCTATATATTTTGTGCCCATCTGTCTCTTCGGGGCCATACTTTTACACAGCTTGGGGGAGGATCCATCCATGCATCATTTCATATATTGCATTGCATCATATCATATTTTTATTTCCTTTTTCTTTTATTACATAGTTTTTATTTTATTTCCTCACCCACACCAGCCCTTTAGCATCATCTCCCGCTCATGAGCATTTTCTTAGCATTGACGACACTGCTAGGTTTAGCTTGGGGGATGAGCGCTACCGCTTTATTTTCATTTTTTTACATTTTCCTCCCTTATTTTCAGTTTTTATTTCACTTTTTCACCCCTTTCCCGCCTCGTTTTGCTTTTTCTCATTTTGCATCATATTTTATGTTTCTCTCCATGCATGCATCTCTTTTTATCTATTTTCCCTTTTTCTCTGTTTCTTTTTATTTTTGCTAAGGATGGTCCACATGATGATATCTCTCTAGGGTTTATTAGTTTTTTGCGATGCTCATTTTCGATGACATGCTATTAGGGTGAATTTCGGTTTTGTTATCTATATGCATGCTTTTCTATTGATGATCTATCTGATGTAATACCTAAAATGAATTGAAAATCGATTGCATGAACTAGTATTTGGTATGATTTATGTTGGAAAACGCACCCAGGTTCACGCATCACTAGAACATTTGGAGCACATGATTTCCTTATTTTATTCACTTCTATTTGCATGCCTGTTGATACTGTGATTATTACTGCTTGCCCTTTCAGTATTCATTTAGAGAAGTGAAAATATCCATGATATATATGAGTTTAGTTGGGGTTTTATTTTATCAAACTGATGTGCACCCTCCTATGAGTGAACCGAGAGTCCCATTATTTTCCTTCTCCACATATCTATTTTATATCTCTACATATCAGCTGGTTGCACTCCCATAGCTACCTTTACCGCATTTCACTTCCCAAAACCCAAAAAGAAAAGTATAGCATCTATTGAAAAAAAAGAAGAAAAAAAGAAAGAAAGAAAAAAATGTGTATATATTCATATCTGAAAAAGAAAATAAAAAGAAATAAAATGAATAAATACTGTCTTGTATTATTTCATTAGAAGCTATCATTTATTCTGGGAAGAAAAGATAAAATTTCCATATCATTTTCCTTGATGCGACGCCTCAAGCTAAGCTTGGGGGGGGGGGGGGGGGGGTAAACCAACTGATTATATGAGTGAGCTTGACATTAGAGTGGAGACGGTGCATATCGGGGAGATTTTATAAAACCTAAACTTTACGAATTACTTTAGTTTTGGAGGTTTTTCACGTATCGATGTGAATATCTGAATGACATGATTTCTTCCATTCTTTATTGCATGTTGCGTGATTCTTTTGTGCCCCTTGTGTATCTGTGATTGAAAAGGGCGTTGCCAACTCCTTTATACTAGACTCTAGGGATTGCATGATATTGTAATGATTTGACGGTGTTATTTCAGTAGATCCCTGTTCTTTGCCTGCACTGCATGTCAAATGATATATAAAGCTAGAAATTACCAATAGCATGTATGTTTAGCACTCAGAGCATCGTGATATACTAGTTTGGCCTGAGATCTGACCGACCATCTTTAGCACTTTCTTCTTATCTCTCTTTTTGTTTTTCATTACATTCTATTTTCATTTTCTTATTTTCATTTTGTTTTCCTCTCGGCGTACCGATTATTCGTCTTCCTCGAGGACGAGTAAGAGGTAAGCTTGGGGGATTTTGATGTGTCCATATTTCCCATCATTTTCATATCATTATCTCATCGCATCGCATATCATTTTCGCGTTAGAATCCTACTTTTTACTACGATTTTGCATTTCTGACGATATTTTCGAGTTTCGTAGTGTTTCGTGAATTTTCAGGGATTTTGGAGCGATTTGGACCCCACTTGTGTATGGACACATCCGACGTGCTCATGAGCTCATTGGCAGAGCTCTGGAGGAGTTCACCGCACTTCTGAGGCAATTGAAGGAGAGAAAAGAGAGAGAGCAGAGAGAGAAGCCCCAGGAGCATTCTGCAGCATTTCCCAGGAAATGCCCGGTCAGCTGCTCGGACCGAGCCATATCAATTACAGCAGCGACGGATACGGGCAGACTCGGACCGAGCAGCTCATCTGCTCGGTCGAGTCGCCTCAGATTACACAGCCTGAGCAACACCCGAGTAGAGCCCGAGTATCAGACCGAGTCGAGCCTACTCGGACCGAGCAGAGATCTACACGGTCCGGGTATGACGATTTCAAATTCTCCAAGCAGCCGAGCAGCTCACTTACTCGGGCTGAGCCATTGACCGAGCAGAACCTGCTTGACCGAGTCACCTACTCGGTCGGCTACTCCAGGGGCATTTCTGGAATGATTTGAACCCGCCGTGATGCGCGCGATTTGGGGAGTGACTGAAGCTGGCGATCTCGGGTGGCTGTGAGGGGACGTGGGATTAGTTTTTGAATATGGATTTTTAGAGGGAGCTCTGGGCGATTCTTTGTATGGATATTTGGAGTTATTTTTGTAGCAATTTTTGGATTAAACAGTAGAGATTATTACTCTTGTTCTTGTCTACGTTTGTTATTGAAATTTGGATTTTTCTCTGGATCTATTGTTCGTCTATTCTCACTGTAAGTTTTTGAGCCATAATCTCTCGATTGCTAAAATGTTTTCTTCTGTGAAATTGATATTCTTGTCTGCCGCTATTACGATGCGTGAGTAGTTTTATTCTAGGGTTGATGGGTTAGTCCTAAGATTCTAGGGGGAAAATGTAGATCTGGATCTCTACGTTGAATTGGGGAATTAGGGTTGTATTTCGGTAGATCCTACCGAATCCGTAGATAACCCGTACTGAGATCATGCCCACGGTCTGTGGAATTGATGTGCTTAAGGGGTATCTAGGGATTCGAATAGGGAAATCGTTGGATCCAACCAAGGCACGTGACCATGCCCGGCTCGCGTCTTGAGGGGATCCATCGACGAACTTTATCGCTACGTCGATGGCTACCGCCATTGCATCGACGAGAGCCACCGAAATACCCCGCAATTCTAACCCACGAGAGTGGTACGAATTGGGGGATTAATTCCCTAGCCCTAATGCAACGTGAGGATCCTATCCAACATCAACCCCCAACGATCCTAGTGGCGATCCCTAAAGCCCTAGTCCCTTTTATTGATAGTACAACAAACAACAAACAACCCAATTCTGTTCCTCCGACCGCTATCTCACTTCTACATTTAGAAACAGACTGAGAACCTATAGACACTAACCGTTCCTGTGGGATCCGACATCTTATATACTATTACTCGACACCGTCCGCTTGCGGATTGAGCCTGAAATCGTAGCCTAGGGGCCATACTACGCCTGACGATTGTGACACCGCCAGGTGGAACTTAGGTGTAGGTTACAGGTGCGTCAACCTTCGTCCTCCTCAGTGTGAAGAAGTTCTTGGTAAGGGGAAGGGGAATTGTATTGAACCAGATCTTCCCATTCGTCGGAGGGATCCTCGCTCGAAGGTTCCTAGAGTGATTTTGGAGATGGTACTTGAGTTTTTCCTTGATTTGGTTGCCGAGGTTTGGATGGGTTGCCTCTGTCCTCCTTTTAGGGTTAGAATTCCCAATTTGGACGAGAGAGTTTGTTTTCCCCGGAAGAGCAAGGTCAGAGTGTGTCTCAAAGCTTTTCATCTTGGACTTGGCTTTCCTCTTCACCCCTTCATCATAGAAGTCCTATGCTCTTCGAGGCTTTCTCTTTGTCAACTTGCACCTCAAGACTTTCCTCCCCTAGTCGGTTTCGTTGTGTTTTGTGAGCTTTGTGGGGTTCGACCATCTCTTTGGCTGTTTAAGTATTTCTTTCGAATAATAGTCAATCCCCGCAAAGTGCGGTATCATATCGTTGCTCGCCTGACGATGAGGCTCATATATGATCTCATGCCTTCCAATCCTGGTTGAAAAGACATTGTTGTGTTTGTCGTTCTTCCAGACCTGGGACCGATGCTCAACGGTCGGAGATCTCTGAGCCCCTAGCTTGCTGAAGAGTCCAGGTTAACATCGGAAGAAGTCGAGGCCAAGTTGATGCCGCGCGATGTCGAGGCAGCAAAGCACCTTCTGGATCGACCATGACGAGAGAGGTCGACCTCATACATGTTAGACATCCAGCGACTAAAGACCATTTTGTGGAGTACAAGTAATGTATATCGCTTCTGTGTATTTTTCTCTGCCATCCACGATAATTATATACGTTGTTTGCAGATATGACTAACGGAGCTCACAGGAGCGGTGACTCTGGACTGGGGTCAGGTCTGACAATAACAGTGCAAGAAGAAGAGGAGCCTGAGTGATCAAGTGCTCGGTCTCTCCTCCCAATCAGTAAGAGTTCTTTCTCCAAGGGGTCGAGGTCAGGTAGACCTCAAGGTCATCTTCTCGTGCCTCCTCGAGGGAGGATCCAAATCGGGCCACCGTCCGATTTGTCCCACCCCTCACCTCCATTGTTGTTTTGGAGCCGTTGGCGATGGACGATGCTGACACTGTTGATGTTATTGAGCCCACCGAAACCTTCAGCAAGAAACGGGGGATATCCTCCCATGGAGGGGGATTCAGAAAAAAGGAGGTGAGCAGAGGAGGGAAATCTTCCACTTTTGCCCATGGAGAAAGGCCTGGGGACGGCCCCTCTCGAGTCACATGGGATGATCGAGACTCCCTTGGTGCCTTGGACTCCCACATCGCCCATATTGGATAAATGGCCATGGGGCGGTATCGAGTCTCCTGTTCCCTTGGTCGGTCCGATTCTTGTGGAGTTCGACTGAGTCCTGCTGCTCAACCAGCTCTCGTCCTGCTCCGTAGGACCTGCACGAGGCAATCCTTACCAGCCTCCCTTCGTCGTCGGAAGGGAAGAGTCGGCACTGTTGGATTTTGGAACGACCGCCCTGTTAGTGGAGAATTTGATCCTTCCTCGGGATCTGGAGATCCTTCAAGGGTTAGACCTCGAACGGGTGACCAACTTCTTTGTGAGGAGTGGATATCAAGTACGTCGTTTGCCTTCCATCAAGTGACTTGCAATTTGGCTGTCTCTGATTGACGCTTTCTGCAGATATCCATCCTTGGCGCTGTGTTGCGCTACCAGTCGTCAATTTAATCGAAGGAGGTCGGCGGGTGGAAGCCGCTGAGCGCAAGGCATTCGAGCTTGAAGCCCGGATGAAGAAGACGGAAGAGGACCTGGAGAGAGCCCTCGTAGCCAAGGCAGAGGCCGAGTGGGCGGTTGTAGAGGCAAAAAATAGCCGCTCGTCTATGTTTGACCTCCGAAAGTCTGCTGAGATTCAATGGAGGATGGAGATATCTCAGCTCCAGGCGGATCTCGAAGCTTTCAAAGAGGGAAGCGATAGAGCTCCGAGCCAAACCTTCCGAGAGGTGGGCGGAGGCTTGCAAGGCGGTGGTTGCTGAGCTCCAGGCCAAAGCTGTCAAGTCTGAGAGGGCCGTCGTGAGAAATAAGGAGGAGATCACAACGAGTTTCATAAAGGCAATGGAAGCTTTTCAGAGCGTCTTTGTACAAAAAGGCGCTACTCCTTCTTAGGCTGGTAGAGTTAAGCCTATGTTTCATGTAATCCTTTTTTTCATTCCTTTTGGTTTTGAAATGAAAATAATGAAAAACTTTTGTAACTTTTGCGTTTTCATTCATTTGAGCATATGCGTGTGTATGGCCCCTCAACGACACAATTTTCGACTTTCTACAAATCGATGGTAAGTTGGTTCGTTGATAAGTTAGGCATATTCACCCGATAAATGCGATATTCTCGCTCATAAGCCGTAGTGGTGTGCTTAGTGGTGAGGAAATCCATCGGTTTACGACTGACGACTAGGATCGTCCGGTGGCAAGGGGTGAGGCCCTTCGACTTACGACCGACGACGGTTGATGGTTGTTTGGTGGCAAGGGCGATCCCTCGGCTTACAACCTGCGACGGTCGAGGATCATTCAGTGGCGAGGGGTGATCTCTCGACTTACGGCTGACGACTAGGACCGTTCGGTGGCGAGGGGTGAGGCCCCTTCGACTTACGGTCGACGACAGTCGAGGGTTATTCGGTGGCGAGGGCGATTCCTCGGTTTACAGCCATCGACGGTCGAGGGTCATTCCATTCAGTAGCAATGGATGATCCCTCGACTTAAGGCTGACGACTAGGATCGTTCGGTGGTGAGGGGTGAGGCCCCTTCGAATTACGGTCGACGACGGTCGAGGGTCATTCGATGGCGAGGGCGATCCCCTGGCTTACGGCCGACGACGGTCGAGGGTCGTTCAGTGGTGAGGGGTGATCCCTCGGCTTACGGCAGACAACTTAGGGTCAGAAATATTAGACAGATATAAAAAACGATCGACTTTGTATTTGCCATGAATTGGCATAAGATAAAAGACAAAGGTAAGTTTCGATCACCCAATGTATTTTCTGTTGCTGGTACAATCATTGATAGTACTTCTGTAAATGGTCAACATTCCAAGGATGGGGTAGCTCCCTGTCGTCCAATGAAGTGAGTCAATAGGTGGCCGTACCGAGCACATCGATCACTTTATAAGGGCCTTCCCACTTTGCAGCGAGCTTTCCTTGTTTGAGAACCTCGGGAGGTGAAGGCAGCCTTACGTAACACCAAGCCGCCTTCACAGAAGCTTCATCCACGTACCTTGAAGTACCGAGCCATGCGTCCTTTTTGTTCAATGAGGTTCGCCAAAGCCCGTTCGCGAACCTCGTCGACCAGTTGTAGGTTAAGTTCGAGTACTTCTGAGTTTCTTTACTCGTCGTAGTATTGGAGACAGAGTGGTCGCTCTTTAACTTCCACTGGAACGATAGCTTCACATCCATAGGCAAGCATGAATGGTGTTTCTCCTGTTGAAATTTTATGGGTCGTTTTGTACGACCATAGTATGCCGTGGATTTCTTCCTGCCATGTTCCCTCGAGCCCAGCTATTCTTTTCCGGAGGGGTCTAAGGATAGATTTATTGGCAGCCTCCGTCAGTCCATTGGATTGGGAATGTGCGACAGAGGCAAAATACAACTTGATTTTCAACTCAGAGCAGAAATCCTTGAAGCCAGTGTTGTCGAATTGCGTCCAGTTGTCTGTCACAATGGATTGAGGGATGCCAAATCGACAAACAATGGATTTCCACACGAAGCTTCTGACGTCCTTCTAGGTGATTCGTGACAGGGGCTCTGCCTTAATCCATTTTGTGAAGTAGTCAATTGCCACTATCAAGAATTTCTGTTGCCCGCTTGCTTGCTTGAATGGGCCAATGATGTCCACTCCTCATTTAGTGAAGGGTACTTGACTGACAATAGGGATCAGATCAGTTGGAGGATCCGAGCTGATCCTTAAGAACTTCTGGCAAGTCAAATACTTTTGCACGTACTCGACCGCATCCTTGAACATGGTTGGCCAGAAGTAGCATTGCCTCACGGCCTTCAAGGCTATTGCTTTTCCTCCACAATGGTTCCCGCAATCGTCCTCGTGGATCTCCTGGATCACATAGAGCGCTTCCTGCGAGGCTAAACATTTGAGGTAGGGGAAAACGTCATACCTGGTCCATCGTCTTTGTACAATGAACCGTCCAGCAGAACGAACTGGTATGCCTTTCGTTCCAGCTTTTGCGCCTCTATGGGGTCGGTTGGCTTTTTCCCGTTCTTAGGTAACGGATTATGGGATCCATCTAAGTGACTTCTTGGTCGATGCTATGCAGTTCCCGTTCCACCACGTTGGGCTATGATAGATGTTGCACGTACATTGTCCTACCAGGTCCCGCGGGGGAGGACGACGGGAGCTTAGAAAAGGCGTCGGCTCGGTGATTCTTCAACCTTGGTACATGATGGATCTCTACTCGTCTGAACTTGGCAAGCTCCGCTTTAGCAACTTGCATGTTGCGCTGCATTGTGTCTTCGCGGGCCTCAAAACCTCTGTTCAATTGGTGGACGATGAGATTAGACTCGTTGAGTAGTTTAACCACCCTTGCTCCTAAGGTTTGAGCCAATCGGAGTCCGTTGATGGCCGCTTCGTACTCTGCGCCATTATTTGTGGTTTGAAAATCGAAGCAGAGAGCGTATTCGAATATGTTGCCCGCTGACGTTTGGACAATTATGCCGGCCCCACTTCCGGTTTGAGTGGCTGAAACATCGACTTGTACGATCCACGTTTGCTCGTCTTCAATTGCATTAGTTGACGAATTACGACCTGTTGAGGGTAAAGAGGTAGCATCGGGTTGTATATTAGTAACTGTTTGTTTCAGTACGTAGGAATAATCAAATAAACACAAAGATTAAACACACATCAACACCAAGGTGACACAAGAAACTTGGTAACGCAGTTCGGTGCGCACACCTACATCTGTGGGGCCCCGCCCAGAAAATCAGAATACTCCACTAAAATAATCAATGAGTACAATCACTAATTATCACGATTCTATTAGGAGGAACAACCTCCCCCTCAATACAAACCGTGATGGGTGGTCTCTACCAACCCATGGAGTATTCTCGGCAAGCTCCCCTTGCCCGCAAGCTCCCCTTGCACAACCGACTAGATCAGCTCCCTTGATCCTACGTGCGTAGCCGTCGGCCTCCTCCCGGAGTTCTTCAATAGTCTTTTTCCAAGCCGTCCTCCGCAAAAGCGATAATCAATTCAAACCAACTTCCAACTTTTTAACATTGCTCTACAAAGTTGTTATGTGGTTAGCCAACCATTCTTCTGGTAAAATCACTGAGGATTTTCCGAACAACCCAAGAGCAGCAAGGCGAGATAGATCAGATAAGAAAAGATCTTCAGCAGTCGAAACTAAACTGAACCCGAACAATATCTTTTACCAACCTACAAACCGCTTCAGCAAATATAACTGAGAAAACCACCCGATCCAAACTGAAGGAGAGGATCTGAAACCATTTAACACGATAGCTCTTATCTTCAAAGTAACAACGAGCCTTATCCTCAATCAACCGTTAAAATCAAACAGCAACAAAGAAATCCACGAGAACAGATCTCAGAAGATAGAACAGCACGTTCAACATTTCATATGACATTTTGTACAACATTTCATAAACATTCATTTGTTAGTGGGTCTTTCATACCTCGGTTGTGGATTGATCCTTTCATTCACCTTCGTCAGCAAATCTTATGCATACCTGCATCCAACAGCGTATCTGGAGAAGATCTAAACAATACTGTAAGATCTGAAACTATTCATTTAAAAAATCTTCAACCGCACATATCTTCAATCGCACATACCATTCAGTTATGAAACCAACCAGATTTTGAAACCACTATATCCAGGTAAATAACTTCCTTCTTAATGCAGAATATCCACCAATATTTGTAGGATCACTTCGGATAAGGAATCACATATTCAAGGAACTACCGAATCTAGTTCGGGTAAAAAGATCAAAACAAATCTCATGCGGATATTTTGCCCATAGAATAAGGAACTATTTCTGGTAAGTAAAACCAATAAATCTCAGCAAATATTTCCTTCCATCAATTTAGGAACAAACCAGATTCCCAAAAATTCTCAACAAACCTCCATCAATTAAGGAACTAATTCGGGTAAGAAGGAGTATAAAAATCTCACCAATATCTGGAATCAATCAAATCATGAACCTCCGATATTCTAGGCTACAAATCAGATCTGAGATCATCACGACACATTTGTAGACCAAAGCAGCGTTTCTGAATACGAACAATTATTCCAGATCCGAATGTTGAACATAATGTTGCAACATAATGTTCAACATTTTGCTCAAACTACTCAAAAACAATCCAGATTCCACAAACTGAGCTCTCCAGATATAGTGCCACTAATGCCAACACATATCAGCAGAAATTCAACCCTAACAATCTCCCCCTTTGGCATTATGTGGCACAACCCAAAGCAAGCGTTCAACCAAGCATACATTCTCCCCCTTTGAGCCACAATAATCCAAAAAAAATTCTCCCCCTTACTGGAACAACCAGTGCAGTGATCACCTCCAAAAAATACAGCCAAATTATTCAGAAAAGACACCACATTCTCCCCATTTCAGCTAGCCTCACAACTCCAAAACAAAATTCAGAAAAACTCAACTGAGACACATCCAGAGGCTCCTCTGTCTCTCTTAATAGCAAATAAAATCTCAGGCACATCGGAATAAGAGAAAGAACACTATACCTCACATCTGACAGTAGGGTGACAAATGAAATGATGTCCAGGGTAGAAGTCGAGTTCTGAGGGACCGAAAAGTAGTTGGAGAATTGAAAACATCGGCGGTGTTGACAGAGGGTACATGCGAAGATCCAATGGCACCGGTGGAGGAAGAGCAGTGAGAAGTACGACGAGATAGCGCTCTGATAAGTTTGGAGGAAGATTCATGAGACTTTGGCGCATGTTGCTCACAGTGATTATTGAGGGGAGATGTCGAGTCTGGCGTCATAACATCTGCAGCAACATTGTTCTGTGTTGTATCTAATGTTACAACATTAGTCACAACATGAAGTGCTTTCTCTGAAGCTGTAGTGTTCTTGCTGTATAATTCAGACTTTCTAACCCATTGCTTCTTCATCTTCATATCAGGGTGTCTAACATTTCTTCCTTCTGACCAATGTCACATGCGACTATAGCAGTTTCTCTCAGTATGGCCTATGAACTTGCAGTAACTGCATACAGAACGAGCACCTTTTATACCTCTAATCTGCCTCTTCTTTTGATCATAGCCCTTGTGCTGACCCATTCTTTCAAGTTCTTTGCTAATTTGTCTTCTTCTTTCAGCAGACACATCATCAAAAGCTCCTCTATTGTATCCCACTCCGGTGCGATCTCCTGAAGTCTTACCCATATTCAAGATATCATCCAGCTTTATTTTTCCAAAATTCCACTTCTCCAATATGCATTCAGCTTTTTCTGCCCTGAGAAGAACATTTCTGAAGTTGCTTTCCAATTCTCTACAGTTTTCCTGAGCTTTCAGACATTCGATTTTGACCTCCTCCTTCTCTTTCTTCAGTCTTTCATTCTCCTCCTTCAGGACTTTGTTGATATTGTAGATTTGCATCCACTTCTCAAACATCATCTGGTATGTTGTACGGATATCATCGTCACTCACTTTCCCATCGCTATCAGCTTCAGAATCTGATTCGATTGTAGATGTTGTACAGGATGTTGTACATGATGTTGAACATAATGTTGCAACATTCTGTCTGACATTTGCTAGTTTTTTGTAATCAGGTCCCTTCTTCTGAGAGGCTGCGAGTGCAATGTAATTACTGATGATGTCCTCATTTTTAACACTCCCATCAGAATCATCTTCACTACAGGTACTAGTCCGGGATGTCCCTTTTTGTTTCTTCAAGGTGTTTGCACATTCAGCTTGCGTGTGCCCAAATCCTTCACATACTCTACAACGCATCCCTTTTCCTTTCTTTTTCCCTCTACTACTAATCTTCTTCAGCATTCTACTGATGTTTTTGGACAGCGATGCAATGTCTTCATCAAGTTCTGACTCATAATCAGATTTAGATTCTTCACAAGCTTCTACCTTCAGTGCCACCCCTTTGTCCCGTTTGTTTTGCTTCAAATTCATTTCATAGGTCTGAAGTGATCCCATGAGTTCATCCAATCTCATATTGGAAGTGTTTCTCACTTCTTCAATAGCTGCAATCTTTGCCGAAAATTTGTCAGGCAAAGATCTCAGAGTTTTCTCTACTAACTTCTTTTGGGAGTACTTCTTCCCCAATTGAAATGCTTGATTTACTATATCACGTAATCTTCCATTAAATTCAGCCACAGATTCATCATCATTCATTCTAAGATTTTCAAATTGAGAGGCGAGTATTTGAAGTTTAGAAGCTCTTACAGTACTTGTCCCTTCATGAATATTCTGCAGTATATCCCATGCTTCCTTTGCATACTCACACGTAGAGATTAACTTGAATTGCTCTTCGTCGACAGCGGAAAAAATAGCATTAATTGCTTTAGAATTGCATAAGGCTGCATGTTCTTCAATCTGACTCCAATCTCTTGCCGACTTGAGGTGTTCTTCGCCATCTTTGTCAATTTCGGTTGGAGGTATCCATCCTTCACTGACAGCGATCCAGGCCTTCTCATCAATGGACTTAATGAATACACGCATTCGAGACTTCCAGTAAGTGTAGTTTGTACCAGTGAGCAAAGGAGGATGAACAACAGAGGCACCTTCTCGTATAGCCATGATTCAAGTACTGAAATCCAAGATCACACCCACTTTGATAACAAAGTTATACAGGTGACCTGCTCTAATACCAATTGTTTGTTTCTGTACGTAGGAATAATCAAATAAACACAAAGATTAAACACACATCAACACCAAGGTGACACAAGAAACTTGGTAACGCAGTTCGGTGCGCACACCTACATCTGCGGGGCCCCGCCCAGAAAATCAGAATACTCCACTAAAATAATCAATGAGTACAATCACTAATTATCACGATTCTATTAGGAGGAACAACCTCCCCCTCAATACAAACTGTGATGGGTGGTCTCTACCAACCCATGGAGTATTCTCGGCAAGCTCCCCTTGCCCGCAAGCTCCCCTTGCCCGCAACCGACTAGATCAGCTCCCTTGATCCTACGTGCGTAGCCGTCGGCCTCCTCCCGGGGTTCTTCAATAGTCTTTTTCCAAGCCGTCCTCCGCAAAAGCGATAATCAATTCAAACCAACTTCCAACTTTTTAACATTGCTCTACAAAGTTGTTATGTGGTTAGCCAACCATTCTTCTGGTAAAATCACTGAGGATTTTCCGAACAATCCAAGAGCAGCAAGGCGAGATAGATCAGATAAGAAAAGATCTTCAGCAGTCGAAACTAAACTGAACCCGAACAATATCTTTTACCAACCTACAAAACGCTTCAGCAAATATAACTGAGAAACCCACCCGATCCAAACTGAAGGAGAGGATCTGAAACCATTTAACACGATAGCTCTTATCTTCAAATTAACAACGAGCCTTATCCTCAATCAACCGTTAAAATCAAAAAGCAACAAAGAAATCCATGAGAACAGATCTCAGAAGATAGAACAACACGTTCAACATTTCATATGACATTTTATACAACATTTCATAAACATTCATTTGTTAGTGGGTCTTTCATACCTCGGTTGTGGATTGATCCTTTCATTCACCTTCGTCAGCAAATCTTATGCATACCTGCATCTAACAACGTATCTGGAGAAGATCTAAACAATACTGTAAGATCTGAAACCATTCATTTAAAAAATCTTCAACCGCACATATCTTCAATCGCACATACCATTCAGTTATGAAACCAACCAGATTTTGAAACCACTATATCCAGGTAAATAACTTCCTTCTTAATGCAGAATATCCACCAATATTTGTAGGATCACTTCAGATAAGGAATCACATATTCAAGGAACTACCGAATCTAGTTCGGGTAAAAAGATCAAAACAAATCTCATGCGGATATTTTGCCCATAGAATAAGGAACTATTTCTGGTAAGTAAAACCAATAAATCTCAGCAAATATTTCCTTCCATCAATTTAGGAACAAACCAGATTCCCAAAAATTCTCAACAAACCTCCATCAATTAAGGAACTAATTCGGGTAAGAAGGAGTATAAAAATCTCACCAATATCTGGAATCAATCAAATCATGAACCTCCGATATTCTAGGCTACAAATCAGATCTGAGATCACCACGACACATTTGTAGACCAAAGCAGCGTTTCTGAATACGAACAATTATTCCAGATCCGAATGTTGAACATAATGTTGCAACATAATGTTCAACATTTTGCTCAAACTGCTCAAAAACAATCCAGATTCCACAAACTGAGCTCTCCAGATATAGTGCCACTAATGCCAACACATATCAGCAGAAATTCAACCCTAACAGTAACATATACCTCTTCCGTTGGATTGTTGTCGTAAGTGAGTTCGACGACGAAGTCGGCGAGAGCTTGCCCTTTGATGGCGGTCCTTGGCTTAAACTGGATGTCGAATTCGCTCAACTCGACTCTACATTTCGTCATTCTCCCTGAACGATCCAACGTCTTCAAGGTCTGTTCCAAGGGAGTATCGGTGAAGACCAAGATGGTGTGTTCTTGGAAGTACGGTCGTAGCTTCATCGTAGTTTGGATCAGTACGAATGCCATCTTATCTATTCTTGAGTAATTTATTTCTGCACCTCGGAGGACTTGGCTGACATAGTAGATAGGTCGTTGCACTCCTAAGTCCTCTTTCACAAGCGCCGAGCTTACGGCCTCCATGGTAGCTGCCAGATAAATGATGAGTTGATCATCCTTGTCTGGCTTGGTCAAGAGCGAAAGTTCGGAGAAAGCTTTCTTGCAGTCCGCGTCCCATTCGATGACCCTCTTGCCACTCGAGATGGACGCTATCGCCTTTCTCAATACTTTGAAGAAAGGCAACATCTGTCGGTCGACTTAGACAAGAAACGACCCAAAGCGGATATCCTCCCGTTCAGTTCCTAGAGGTCTCTGATGGTGGAAGGCCCCTTTATCGTAACGATGGCCGCAATTTTGTCGGGATTAGCCTCGATCCCTCGATTCATCAGCATGAAACCGAGGAACTTTCCCGATCGAATCCCAAACCGAGGAACTTGCCTGATGGTGGTCTACCGATGATTTCGTTGTATGCCGAATTGATCTTCACCACTATAAAATTGGTCAGGCGAGTGGCCTGTCGTGGATGCGTACCTAGGGTCATCGGGAGGGTGAGGATGCCTGCTATTGGGGCGGAATGTCCGGTGAATCCTATGAGAGGCCCTAAACAAGGCCGCATCTCCATGGAGGACAACCTCATTTTCTCCAACGTGGTGAAGAAAATGACATCACACGAACTTCCAGTGTCAACGAGTAACATCTTTACGGCGATATCGTTGATGGTGGCTGTGACGACGACGGCATCGTCCTGTGGTAGCTCTACACCCTCTAAATCTTCATCTGAGAAGGATATAGGAGGTGTAGAATCTTTGGGATGCTTTCGCCCCTCGGATATTGTCATCAACCTTCTGGAATAGAAGCTTTGGAGCGAGGTTGACAATTTTGGGTGCGGAGGACCTCCCATTATCATGCTAATGTATCCGACGCTGGAAGGTGCCTCAGCATCACTGAAGGATGTTAGTGGATGAGTCGACATGGTCGAGATGTTTCGTCGATGGAGATATCGACTCCTTATTTCCCATAGATGGCGCCAAACTGTTAAGGCCAACATGACCATAATAATTATCTTGCTGACGTAGACCCTTCGTGCTGAGTCGAAACCTCGTCAGCGAGTTGAATGGGACCCTAGGTTGAAAGAACCAGGGTCAGTTGATGGATGATGGATGGCTTGTGATGCTAGATCGACCTTCGGTAGCCTGTATGCTGATGGATTGATGCTGGGAGGCTCTGGAATGACCATCATAGAAAATCGAGACTCGACGATCTGCACCACAGGGAAGCATCAGTGGGGTCGGATCTGGGTTCCGACCCAAATCCCCGCTGATGCTAAAGTTAGATTGAAAACTTAAGGAAGAGAGGGAGTTTGGAGAAGCTGCGATTAACCCATAGGGGTTCGTTTCAGATCTGACGTCGCAAGCTCTTTAATGGAAGAAACATATGTTGAAAGAGTAGTCTATATATTAGATCTCGTACCTTGGAAATTGGGCCTTCTTACCATTGTCTTTGCAGGTATTTATAGGCAGTTTTCTGATGATTGTGAGTAACCGTCCCTCATTGATTCGGGCGCGATCTCCTCTGAGGTTCGTGATAACGGCTGCCCATATACTTGGCCCATTAACTTTCCACTGAGTATCAGCGGGAGCTTAACGGTCGAGTGAGACGTTCTCTTGACTTGGTATTACTCCGCCTTAATGACGGATTTCGGGTTGTTGGCACTAAATGGGTCGGGTATGCGGATACTCCTTCTTGATCCGTACCCATGCACTAACAGATAACTATGTTTCTTATGTTTGAATTTACCTCTCCTTAGGAGCTTTCTGAATTCTGTAGTTATTAGTGCGTCATGCTCTTCATCTTTGCTTTTTGACTCCATCTCCGAGTTGGCCTTGAAAGCGAGTGCTTTCTTCTTCGGTTGTTTTTGTTCATTCCTCTTCTTAATTTGTAGCTCATACGTCATAAATGTTGCCAATGAGATCTTCCATGGTAGGCTTGGAGAGATCATTTCCTTCCTCTATAGTCGTTGTATTTCTTTCCCACTTGCGTGTGAGAGATCAGAGAGTATTTCATACTAACTCTGCTTGGGTGTAGGTCTTGACTAGTCTGGCAAGAGTGTTAATGATCTCCATAAAGCATGTGTATATTTTCGTAATTGATTCTTCTTCATTCATTTTAAAAAGCTCAAATAGGCAAAAATCGAGAGATTCAAAATTCTTTCACTTTATTCCTACCTTCATGTGTTACCTCAAGTATGTGCCCGATTTGGTGGGCCATGGTTGTCATGAATGTGCTTTGTTCTCCGTGCTATCAATCGCACAATATAACATGTTCATTGCCTTGGCGTTTAAAGCATCTTTGGCTTTCTCCACCTCGGTCCATGAAGATGCATGAATTGTTGGTATTTTGTAGGATATTGACTTGAGATATATCATCATTCTATTCTTACAACATTAGTTGTTGGTTCCGGTGAGCAAAGAGGGACGAAAGATGGACTGGCCCTCTGGAATTATGATTCGACTGTTGATGCAATCGTACAATGCTGGCTCTGATACCAAGTGTTAGGACATAAGATGGTAAGCAGATACATTAGGATGTGGGTGAATGGTGTCCAATAAAACTTAATTTAATCTCTAACTTTCTGCCTAAGAAATCAATTTGTGTTACCAAATTATTTCTTAATCAACAAATCACTTGCAAATATAAATAACGGAAATATAAACACAAGATTGAAAGAGAAGAGATCAACACAAAATCAATTGCAAACATAAGATAATTATATTGGTTTGATCAACTCCCATGACCTACATCCAGTACCAAAGTCCCACTTGTGCTTTCCACTATTAGCTTCCCAAACCTGGAAAAAATAGTATACTTTGCAACTCGATGAACAATCCTCGCCTCCGATGTGCACCCTATCAAACACTTGAGAGTAACGTACGTTCCCTCTTACAAGCCAAGAGAGAAACTTACAACCTCTCTGATGATGAATTGAAGAACAAGCTCCTATAGACTTTTTGAAGCACAAGTGTATATAATGGCTATAATAATTTTAGATCTCTTGAAAGATATGAAAATAAGAGAGCAAAGTGACCAAGAAATAACTTTAAAAACTTTTGATAACAAGGCTAAAACCAGCTTTTTTTCTTTTGAGAGAGTTTGAGTACAAAAATGATTTTTTTCTTAAAAATATCGATCTGTTATATATCAACTCTTGAGGGGAGAGCCCTCAGGTCTATATTTATAGGCAATGGGGAGAATACAAGATGGGTTTACAATGATATGGGCCTATCTCTAGGATAGCCCAGAATCTCATCCAACTACGGTTAAATACCCGTTCACAACACTCCCCCTTATCCAGCCATAGGTGTGGACGTTGCTCGTGAATGCTTCAGGATTCTGAGCGTAGAAGAGTCTCACATGGGGTGGATACTTCAGGATCCTGAGTTGGTGAGATTTGTCTCGTTAAAACCTTTAGCTATGGAAAACCCAGTGGGAAAAACCATAGTTAAGGAAAAAGAGTGCAAGCGCTCTTTAACTCCCCCTGATTTGTACATGTGACTCTGCTCATGAATACTTCTGGATTCTGAGCGTCACAAAGGGGTGGATATTTCGGGATCCAGAGTTGATTTGATTTGCCTCATTAAAACCTTTGGCTATGGAAAACCCAGTGGGAAAAACCATAGCTAAGGGAAAAGAGTACAAATTCTGTCAACTCCCCCTGATCTGTAAAAGCTCTTAGGCTTTCAGATCTCGTAGGCTTATATCATCACTCTTATTTACAATATTCCGAAAATGTACACAGATTACAAATTTTATCACCATCGAGCAGCTGCTGAGTCCAGAAACTCTGGAGAGGTGAGCTAAGTTTCGTCACCTCTGATGTGGTCTTCAGACTATATGGTCAGCTCCACAGAACCAGCCTCTATCCCAGTCGTCACCGGGATGTGATGTACCACCAGGCGCCCTCAAATACACCTTTGGTGTGATTCTGGAATGGTGAGGATCTCAGAATTGATAGGATGATGTTGCCTTCATAAGTTGCTTTGCATATTTGCAGTATATGGCCATCCCACTGTGGGTACCCATTCTGTGATTTATCAGTATAGGGACCGGACCTGTAACCTGCATTTGCACAAACATTGGAGGATGCTACTATAATTTGTAAGTCAAAATCTTTCGACCCTTGGAGGAAGCGCAGAAGGCTTGACTCCAGTCGAATGGCCCTAGTGAGGTGCCAACTATCTCTGGCTAATGAGTTAACTGCAACTGCTATATCGGGACGCGTGCAGTTTAGCCAGGAGTGCATGATTGCACTTAGATAAGGGACTTTAGGACCAGTTATATCCTCCTCCTCTTCCAGCGATCGGAAGGGTTCTTTTTATACATCCAGTGAGTATACCACCGTAGGTGTACTTTGGATGACAATGGTCCTGTTAATTTCTCCAACGCACTTCTGGGCGTTTGTAACAGGATTCTATGAGCCATGACTTTATATTTGCCTAGGTCTTTTTATTTCATGTTTAAAAGTCAGGCTTGTACATTTATTTCGGTTTTCTCTTCAGGAGATCCGATGAGATGTTAGTTGTCTACAACTAAGATCTCTAATCCTGTTCTTTGCACAGATGCAAAGACAACCTTCAGTAGGAATCATTGACTTGTCAAGTGATTCTCTTGGTTGTACATTTATTTATTATACTTATTGTTTCTTCATTTGAATAGACGTCCCGAAGTCTATTCAGGGCTTTTAAGGAAATGTGGAAATTATCTTTGCAAGATATCCACGAAGGTATGCCGTCACAACATCCAATAACGGCATATCAAAAATTTTCCTTCGCCAAATCGTAAGGTATTCGCTTTTGATAACTTAGGGAGACAGATGCATCATTTATGAGACATGCTCATTTGAATTTGTTCGATCCCTAGTTTCAGCGAAGTTTTCCTTGGGCTATAGGTTGTACAATATAGCATACGATTTTGTATTTATTTTTCTTATGTTTGCAATACTTTGTTTTATCCACAGGTTTGACACCTTTTTGGTGTCAGGACTTCAGGTCCGAACATTTCACGTTTCATAAGCGAGTCCAGCTCATCTTCTATTGCCACGTTCCACATTTTGGCCAATCTCTACGTTTGCCTTCTAGCAACGGAGTGTGGAACGATAATTTACAAACATCATCGCCATTGCGATGTATATGGCAATATAATACGTGAATACATTTTCGACAATTTATCTTCTATCTGTCTAACACCTCCCCAGTACGTACAACATTTACTTAATTTCACTTTTTCTCGGCAATTCCTCTGCATTGGATTCCAGGAAGGGTGATGGTGTGGACAGGAGCTCATTGTCCTGTGGTAGTATTGTCTTAAGGTCTACAGGAGTTTCTTGTCCTAGGAGCCTGGTGGTCTGCCTCTTTTCTGTTGAGGATCAGCCACTTCTGCTGCTGGTGGATTGCATCCATTCTCGGGGATGTCAATCCTAGCTGGAGTTTTTGCAGCAGGGATGTGTGATCTGACAATCTTCTGGTTGTCAATAAATGATTCCGGTAATTAGTGAACAGTGTTCTGTATGTGGAAGATCTTCTGGATCTCATCTACACATTGTATTGTTACCGGATCATAGTGGGTCAAGCTGTTTGTATCCCACGTTATAATTTTCTTCGCGCCAGATTTTCCAGTATCTGGGCCTATTTTTGGGAAACTCGTCTCATCGAGATCACAGTCTTCAAGGTGTGCCTTAATTACGTCCCCCGTTTGAGGTTCTAGGTATCTTATAAGTGAGGGTGAGTCAAACCCTGCATGGATACCTAGGCGACGTTGAGTACCGTTTTGGTCCTCTTTGGTGGTGCAATGGGGATTTAAGACTGCGCGACCGAAGGTTCTCAGATGAAAAATGTTCGGTGGCATTCCATATGCAAATGGCATTGGAGACTCTGACCTCCAGAGGGTCTTATTTTCATTTACGATGCAGCATGCAGAGTTTGCATGTCCCCATGCATCCATAGGCAATCGGGATTTAATGGACGTTCAGTCCATTGGAGTCTACTTTTCAGTGACTCTGCCGGCCCATTTTGGGTATGAACATGCGGCACTTGTATGTTCATTTTCGATTCCCGTTGATTGGCGGTACTCTTGAAAAGACTGGGAGGTATATTTCCCAACATTAACCAGACTTATTTACAACATTTTATTGTCTGGGAAATGTGCCCGCAACATTTTTATTCTTGTGCCAATAGCTTTGGAAAAGCTAAGTTGCGGGTCTTGTAGTAGACATACGTACGAATATTCTGAGGATGCATTTATCAGTACAATGAAGTACCAAAATAGCCCACTAGGGGTGGTGGATTTTATCCACATCTGTCTCCTTGTATTCTTTTTGAGGAAGCGTGGAGATC
>JAULAV010004675.1:0-54399 GCA_030789695.1 Scilla litardierei | reverse complement strand
AATATTTCCGTCAGCTCAGCGAATGATCCGATGTAGCAGCGCGGTAGCCCTTTGTACCAGCTTTCGGCCTTCTTGGTCAGAGTGGCATTGAAAGATCTACAGAGATATGGCTCTTCGGCTTCGTGGAGTAGCATGACATTCACATACTTTTGAATGTGCCACCATGAGTCGCCTCTGCCATCATAAGATGGTAGGGCTGGGAGCTTGAATTTGGGAAGAAAAGGAGCGGAGAGGATATTTTTCTTCAGATGAGTCTTACGAATAGTGGATTGGACCAGCACGGATCCTCCCACTCCGGGTTGCTAGAAGTTGGCTCCGGAGGATCGATTCATGATCTCCTCCCTTCTTGCGAATCCACCTGCAGGGGTTAGCTGGTTATAACCTGGAGGGATCCCATATATTACCTGATCTAGTATGTTGCGAGTCGCCGCCCGGTAGTGGAGTAGGTGGGTTTTTGCTGGAGCACGAAAGCTCGATTATCGACCCCGGCTCCGTTGTATTGGTGGGCTGGGGGGTCAAACCGTCGAGATTAATCTCCGCTCTTGGGTCCCCCAGATCTCGAAGGAATGCTGACCCCCTCGTTGGTGTCAGGTACGGGATTGGAGGCGGTGACGACTCATTTGCAGAGGATGGGCTCCCTATATTCTGGTGTATTAAGGTCGCCAGAGTGCCTAGGATCATATCGATCTGCTCGATGAACTGGGTGAACTCCTTTCGGGTCACCCCAGGCTCCTTTGTCTCCTCCACTGGTTGAGGTGGTGGTGTCGTTGAGTCCACGACATCCTCTATCAAGACGATGTTTGCTCTTGTCTTTTCCTTCGGACCTTCGACCGTTCCAACGTTGCTAGGTCCAGCTGTCATAGGTTTTGGATTGCTTTGGGATGACAAGCTGGTTAACGTTTTCCACAGACGGTGCCAAATTGTTAAGGCCAAAATTGACTGGTACAGTTGTTAAGCTGACATAGACTCAAAGCGCTGAGTTGGAGCCTCGTCAGCAACTGGAGTGGGACCCTCGGTTGGAGGAACCGGGGTCGAATAATGATGGTTGGAAATGTTGTGACCTTCGATCAACCTTCGGGCGACCGTTGCGTCGATCGTTCGAGGTTGGAGAGATCGACGTCGACCTTCGATGCTGGACTGTGGTCGACGATCTGCACCACATGGACTCGTTAGGGGGGGGGGGGGTCAGATCTAGGTTCTGACCCAAATCCCCTCCGATGCTTAAGTTAGTATGGAACTTAAGGAAGAGAGGGAGCTTGGTGTAGCTGAGATCGACCCACGGAGGTTCGTCTCGAGACTGACGATACAAGCTCGAATATAAGAATGGTAAAAGTGAGAAGATAGAGTTCTATGTCTTAAACCTCGTACCTTGAATATGGGACTCTTCCCCCTATTTATAGATGTTTAGGGTCCCTTTGGAGACATTAGGGGATAACGGTCACCCATAATGGGGCCACGATCTTTTCCCATTAATAGGAGTAAATGTTGCACACGTTCCCGAGATTCTCGAGTCCGCTTTTAATCCCACATTCAAGAGAGAGGGACCCAATGGTCGACTAGCCATTCTAGCTTTGACTGAGTCGACATCGGGCTTCTTTGGCTGGCCTGTTGGGTCTTAATCATCCGTCGACCGAGTTGCCTCGAACTCCGGCCCAATGACTCAACAACCGTGTACAGAGAGATGGGGGACGTCGAGAGGGAATTTCTCCACATCCATTTTCGAAATTTCGCTTCCCCCGCTGGTGCTGAGAGCTTCCGTCGCCATCGTCATGCCGTCGCTACTCCATTGCCATCGAATCTTCGTCCATCCTTTCTTCTTCTAGGTATTCCATCGATCTTTCCCTTGGCCTCATCTGTTGGATCTAGTCTAAACCTAAAGGGGGGTGAATAGACTAATAAAAATTCTCGTTCAACCCATGAGCAATCACAAGCAGATATAGCGGATTCCAATTAAATAATAAACAATAACAGATGCACATCAGATCTACCTTGGTTCGGTCGTCACCACGACCTACGTCCAGCCCCGAAAGCAAATACTAGATTAATAATATAACATGGACAACCATAATAGCTAGAGCACCCACGTATCTACACTCACCAGGCTCTCAGTACCCCACTCCACCGGTGTTCAACAAAATTAATCCTAGTATAAGCTCTCACTTGACCAGTCCCAACAGTCAATCCCTCTTGTCTAGCGCCCACTAGACAAGACCCCAAAAGCCACAAATACGGTAAGGTTTCCCCTACAGAGACCTATACACTACTATCACAAATATAAAATAATCAGAGTTTAGAATAGCTCAGTTTGTGATGGTGTGTCATCTCTGTCAGTCAGCTCAGGTCAGCTCTCGTCTGGCAAGATGTAGTCGTCTCACGTCTGCAACTCAGGTTGCAGCACTCCTCAATGATGTTGTGGCTTTATGCACCCTTCTGAAGTTACGGCTTGGCCAACTTTGAATGTTGCGGCTTTGTGCAAGTCACTTGGTCTTGTGCAATGGTCGGCACCCAATCAGCAATGAGCAATGAGCAAGGGTCGGCAGCTCTTGGTGTGGCACTCCTATAGGTCGGCAATGGCAATGGCTTGCTGTTGCAATGGGTCGGATCTGTGGCTTGTTGGCTTGCTGGTGATGCGGCTGCCTTGCTTGATGGCACAAGGAAGGGTCGGTCGGCAACAGCTATGACGCACAGGTCAGCACAGCTCTTGGAGCTTGATGGCACGCAGAGACAATAGGTCGGCAAGCTTTTGTGGTACCTCCCCTCTGCAGTCGATATCAGCTAGGATACTACTCTTGGGTCGGTCGGCAAGGATTATGGCCCGTGCTCTAACACTGGTCAGCAGCCCTTGATGAGGGCTTATTAGCACGGTGCTACTGTGGGTCAGCGCAGCCTTGAGGGCTCCTTTGCGGCGGTCGGTAATGGGATCTATGCTGCAACGGCTAGGGTCGTCGAACCAAGGTGATGGCTTGATGGCACGGGTCAACTAGAGCTTTGGTGCGTGTGTGCTCTCCTTGTTGATGCATGAGTTGATCGGCTAGCTCTTCAATGTAGGATGTGGCAAGGATGAAGATGGAGCCCCTTGTGGTTGATGTTGAGACAATGGAGACTTGAGCAATGGAGCTTTGGCAAGGAGATGATATGGATTTTTGTTTGGCTTGCTTGCGGCCAGGAGATGGGAGCAATGGAAATTTTCCTTTGGCTTGGAGATGAAGCTTGCTCCTTGTTGCGGCTTAAATATTATATGACTAGGGTTAGGGCCGAACTCTCCTTCTCTCTTTTGTGTTTTCCGCAATACCTATGCCTCTCTTTAGATGATGTCTTATATTGGGTAGCCTAGGGTTTAACTCACGCAAGGGGGGAATTGGCTTGGGAGAGAGGTCGGCAAGGAGAGAATCTTGGATTGGCTATGGAGATATCATATGAGAATCCCACAAAATAAGGAATGAGATTTGATTAGGGATTCGTATGGGATTTGGATTAGGAGATCAAGTTGTATTTGGGTTGGTTTAGGAGTTTGAATATGATTACACTTGATCTCTAATTGATGACATTGGCTCTCCAAGATATGAATCAATCCAAGTATCCCTCTTGCATTTGACTTGGTCCAAATTGAACAAAGTGTAGCAATTAATCTCCATCACATTGACCAAGTCTCCTCTTGCGAATTTACGAGCTTGCCACTCCTGAAAACACTTAGCACACACATTAAAAAGTTTACACACTTTTGTCATCATCAAATAAGAAGTCCTAGATCATTGCATCCAACATCATCCCCTTGTTCTGCTTCCAGTTCCTTTGTTGAGGGGATGGTTTGGTGAGTTGTAGAGTGGCAGCGCTGTAGGATCGAAGGAGCAGGAGGGGTTTTGGCTGGAGGAGCCGGTGGGTGATGTGTCCATATTTTCCATGCATTTACCACATCATTCCATATCATTTTCGCTACCCAAAGTTCACATTGATATATATTATCGTGTGTTTAACGATATATTCGAGTTTCGTATAAAAATGTGGATTTTCAAGAACTTTGGAGTGAATTGGTGCAATTATAGGACATGGACACATCCGATCCATCTGGAGCATTATTGGTAAGTTTCGATAGGTGTTCGGAAAGGTGAAGAAGAAGAATGGAGGAGAAGAAGAGAAGAGATGAAGAAAAGAAGCTCCAAAGAAGAGAAGTCTGTGTTTCCCAGCTACTCGGTCGAGTTGCTCAGCACTCGACCAAGCTGACACTCAGAAGACTTCAGCTGATCGGATACGCCTCACTCGACCGAGTAGAGCAGCTACTCGGTCAGACCAACTCGACAGCTACCAACACTTAGCAGAATTTTGAGAGCCCAAGACTGCTCGATCGAGCAGACCAGCTGCTCGACTGAGTTGAACCCAAACAGAGTGAAGATTTTGAGGGTTTCTCCCAGCACTGTAGATCGACCGAGTAGGCAAGGCAACTCGATCAAGCAGGGCATCAACTCAACCGAGCACGAACCAAACAGTACGCTGATTTTAAAGACTTTTCAAGCCACTGTAGCTCGATCGAGTGGAGCGACTACTCGACCGAGTAGCGCATATCAGCCCTAAGCTAAAGAAGCAGCGAAGCAGAGCCGCGTATCCAACTCGACCGAGCGACGCCGCTACTCGACTGAGTTGGGCATCGCAGCCTGACTTAAAGTGGACCCAAGAAGCCATATTTTCCAGATTTTTTGTGGGGTCCACCCACTTGTATATAAGTACAATTTTTACCTGAGATTAAGATAGGCTTATTTTCCCTTATTCTTAGAGAGTTTTGAGAGCCGTCGTTATTGTTGAAGACAAAGTTTGGATTTTTATTAATTGCTTTTGCTTGGAATCTTGCGATCTTAATTCTCTGCGCTTGCTTATCGATCTTCGACGTTTTGGTAACGATCTCTCATCTTTATATGCTTGTTTTGATGTTTTCTATTGAGATCATGAATTCTATTGCTATTATCGAATCTTTTGTTGATCTTTCTATGAATTGTGAGAAGTCTTTTCTAGGGCCAATGGATTAGCCCTAAGATATTAAGATTTAGATGTAAATTTAGGATTTTTATGTTGTTTTGGTATAAAAGGGGTGTGTTTTGGTTGATCCAGCCAAGTGTAGGAGATTCCAAATAGGGTTTGTGACCACGATAGTGGCACACATCTTGGGTGGATATCCTATGGACTTAATTAGGTATGTTAGTGAATTCAATTGGAGTTCGTGCCCACGACAGTGGCATGCACTTTGATGGTTTCCATCAACGTCCTATATTACTGATTGATGACTACGACAGTAGCGTCAATGAGAGCCACCAAATCACAGATCGAAGCTCTAATCTACGACAGTGGCATGAGTATAGATTGAGAATAGTTATCATTCGTAATGCACAGATCGTGTATGAGGCTATCCACGACGGTGGGGATAAACACGGGATATGTTAGACGAGTGGCATAACGATAGTTGGCCATGAAATTTACATCTTAGATGTCACAATCTCTCCCTAATAAAACCAATTCAACATAGGAATTCTAACCTAGCATTGACATCTGATGATCCTAGTGGTGACTCCTATTGCCCTCGTCTTTTATATTACCGATAATCCTACTTGAGAAGATACGTGTAACAACCTTTTTGAGTACACCAACTGACACTTTTCTGAGATTTAGAATAAAACCCAAGACTATATAAGCATCTGCCTCCCTGTGGGTTCGACATTTTACTATATTACAAAGCTTCGACGCAGTGCACTTGCGGTAGTTTTCAGGTTAAAACCCGAGCGCATCAGTGAGCGACCCAGTCGTCAAGCTTGCCATTGCCTCGATGTTGGCTGTCTATAGGGACCCCAAGAAAGGGAAAGGGCTTAGGTCGGCCACTAGGACTCTGGGGGGCGACGAAGATTCAATGGAGGTCCCAGCAGAGATTCTAGCCATATTGGACCACACGCCGACCTCCTTCGTCCAACTCATCCTCTCCAAGTATATGAGGCTACCCTACACTGTTCACATTCACGAGTTTGCCAAGCAGGTATGCTCCCTGAGGGATAACGAGGTAGACGTCTACATCCCGACCTTCGCCCTTGGGCTTCGGTTCGCTCTCCACCCCTTTCTCCTCCTCGTCCTACACTTCCTCGAACTCCCCCACTTCTGACTGATGCCGAACTCCATTAGCTCTATGATCGGCTTCCTCGCCCTTTGCTCCGGCAGTGTCATAAGTCTGACATTGCCTCTGTTTCAATATTTCTTTGAGGTAAAGTGCAAGGGGGCGTACTACTACGTCTGTGCAAGGAGGGGACGGCCTCTAATTCTCAATCTATCGGGTAAGATAAGAGAATAGAAGGAGAGATTTGTCTTCGTCTCGACGCTCGAGGACCTAGCTTTGAGGTCAAACTGGGGGACGATGAATCCCTCAGTGAACAATGAAGTGGTCCTTGGGACAGTCGACCATAAGAACGCCAGGATCTTGGAGGAAATCCCCAAGGAAAGCAGGGGCTTCTAGGGCCAAGTTACGGACAAGCAGATAGCTAAGCACGTCTGGCTTGAAGGTACTCCGAGCTTCGTGATCCACTCCTGATTTGCTCACCTTGATCTGTCATCATTTTGCAGGTGCGGCCATGGGTCTCTCAAGGGAGGAGACAAAGAAGATGGCCAGGGAGCAGGCGGCCAAAGGCTCGATGATGGTTGGGTAGAAGAGGAGTAAGGAGGGGCCGACCACCGCTCGGGCTAAGAAGGAGGAACGGAGCAAGAAGGCGAGGAAGGACCATGTACCTACCGCTCTTCTCTCCTGTTCGAGCGAGGCGGCATTGGGGCACCCCATCGACCTCGACCCGGTCGAGGGGCAGGTTGCCGATCTAACGGTTGCTGTGTCCCAGGGTCCGTCGGTCACCACGATCGTCACAATCCCCATCCATTCAGATCTACCTTTGAGTTCTTTGGCCAAGTCGGCCCAAACCAACTGGGCAGTGGCTGTTGAGCATTGGCCCTTCGGATGTCTGCCATCCGGGCTAGGGAAGTCGGGCCACCCGAGCTGCAAGGCGGGGCTCGCTACTTTTAAGTCGAAGAAGGCCGAGATTCTCACTCTCTCGGAAGATGAGACCGTTGCTCTGCTCTACCTGGTGGGTGCCCAGGAATCGGTCTTTGACGAGGTCCGGGTTGCGACCCGCCTGGCCGAGAACGGCACGCTGCCCAAGGATCGAGAGTCCTTGGCAAACATTGACGCTGAGCGGCTCTGTGACATAAACATCTGGTTTAACATGCAGGTTCGTCGCTATTCTTATTCAAAATTCCGCTCTACTCTTCTTTAAGGTACGCTCATGTCTCTTATTCCTTGTGTAGATGACTACTGTGTTGGTGTCCCTCCAACGTCACTCTGCGGTGGCGAACAAGGCCTAGGCAGCTCTTGTGAGGAAGGCGGCTGAGCTCGAGGCCGTGAAGAAGGAGGCTGAGGAGAGGCAGAAGGTCTAGGAGGACAGGGTGGCAAAACTCAGGAAGTATTATGCGACCCAGAAGGTGACGATCTTCGAGTTGTAGAAGGCTAAGGAGGAGGGGAGCAAATGGCCAAGGACGAAGACATCCAGAGGGTCGCCACCGAGAAAACCCTTACCAGGGAGATGGATGCCAGCTTGAAGAAGACCGTCGACCTTGAGAGGCGTGTAGGGGAGCTGGAGAAGATCGACCTTGAGGTGATCACGGAGGAGGCCGTCCGCCAGTATCAGCTCCAGGAGTTTGTCTCCGCTCTGACAAAGACCAGGGCCGAGGGCTTCGAAGAGGGCCCGTAGACGGGCTTTAAGAGAATCAAGAAGGGAATGGAGAAGCTTTACCCCCACATGGAGATTGACTTTTCTAGGTTGTCGACGGTCTCTGACGACGAGGAGGAGGCTTCCATCCCAGCTGGTGAAGAACAGACGGGGGCTTCGACCAGCCACGATCAGGCAGATTCTCATGTCTAGGGAGGTGGCGACCGAGTGGAGGCTTCATAATTGGGGGAGTGCCAATGTAGGGCCGATATTGGGGCCGTGCCTGCCTTTTTGTAAAGATATTGTAAATATAATGAATTGAATGAAAAAAATTTACTTGCTTGTTGTTTGTGTGCCTTGTCCTTTTTGTAGTATCTTTGTATGTGAATATGTATGCCCCATCATTCGGCATGGATGAGCTTAGGGCCGAGGAGAGGTGAATAGTTGAGTGGATACTCGAGAAGAAAAAAAATTTTCCAAGTTCTTACTTGTGCATTTAGGTTGGCGAAGTCCCTTACTAGATAGCTTTGGTCAGAGGCATAGCTCGGAAGCCTGCTCCAGGTCCTTCGGTGACCTTTCGGTGGCGCAGCTCGAAAGCCTGCCCTGGATCTTTGGGAGGCTAGGGCGCGGCTGCTATCCCAGGTCCTTCGGCGACCTATCGGGGGTGCAGCTCGAAATCCTGCCCTGGATCTTGGAAGGGTAGGGGCGCGGCTGCCACCCCAGGTCATTCGGCGACCTATCAGGGGCGTAGCTCGGAAGCCTGCCCCGAATCTTTGGAAGGATAGGGGCACGATTGCCTCCCCAAGTCCTTCGACGACCTATCGGCGGCGGGCTCGGAAGCCTGAAGGGTTTTTACAGGTCCTTAGGGCTATAAATTCGACATTCGGTCTAAGTCAGACGAACGACGAAAACAAAATTAGCAGCGGAAAACCCAACTTAAACAGTTTTAAGTTTAAGCCCTAAAGAAATTAACCATAGCCAAGATCTTTACTATCCCAGGGTTGGGTCTGACCAACCCCTAAGGGTATATCTATCTAACATTTGCAATTATAAATGCATGAATATTTAAACTACATACCTTTCACTTCGTTTCCGTAGAATACGAAGCGTCGTTTTCAGTAACATTTCTTTGGCCCCCGTGTCGCTTCTCCAAGTCGAATCACGTCCCGAGCCACACCTCGTCCCGAGCTGAACCGCTTTCCGAACCGCACCACGTCCCGAGACGAGCAACACCCTTGTCACCGAGCCAACCATGCACCGAAGAAGATTTCACCTTGAGTGGATCCTTCGTCAAGATTTCAGATGCGATCCAAGCTCCTTCATAGCATTGATAGAGCCCGAACAGGAGCAAGGAAGAAATTTAAGGAGAGAGAATATTTAATTTAAGCTCAGATTCGAGCTTGCTCACGTTTAATGGAGCTACTCTGATCTGGATCTTGGGACGAGTTTCAATGCGGAGAGTAGCCCCTATTTATATAGGAGACTGACTCCTTCCCTTAACTCCATATCTGATGTGGGACTAATAGTTTTGGAGGAATAATTAATTAAAGTTTTCCTTTCACAAAGGCCAAACTTTAGTGAATTTTTCCTCCCTCACCGTTGAGCTTCACAAGTGATACAACCTATCAAATCGAAGAGCACTGAACGGTGATCGCATAGAAACAAACAGGGACACAATCTGACTTCGTTTGACCCTTCAAACGATAGTCCAAAGTTGGGCTAAAATCAGCAATCCGCTGAAAATTCAGTCGTCATGAAAAACTGAGACACCAAGGGTTCGAAACACACATGTGGGGCCCACCAGGGGGCCCCACAAGGCAGTCTGTGTGCACTGCCTGCGGGCACGCCTGCCCTGCACCGCCTGTCAGGGCGCCTCTTGATTTTTCAGAGTGGCCCGACCCAAAATGGTTGGGCCTTTAGAAGGGGGGCCTTAGAGCCCCCCTTTTGATTCTCCTTTGGGCCTCATAAATTACATGGCTCATTTGGGCCATATTGGCTACAAATTGAGCCTTCTTGGAGCCGTTTGAATACAGATTTCGATCGGGACTTTCCCGAAAAACTTTCTATACGTTTACAAATAGGCCCGCAAACATTTTACGACTTATTAAAATATAATTGCATCAAATGCAATTAAACCCACATCTAAAATATTTAGACTTATATCGCAAACTATTTGCGACACATCAAATTGCCAGTAAAATACATTTGCATCAAATATAAATGAACCGAGGGCATACATCCCTCAACATCTCCCACTTGCACTCAGGATCATTTATCTTGGAAGCAGAAGCTAACTGCAAACTCTTTGCAATTTTCTATCCCTTGCATCAAATGCATATTGTTCCTAATTTCTACCTATTACTTGACGAAGGTCTCACTCTGTGTGATACCCTACAGCCTGACCCTACTACAGGTGAGGCTCGAAACCCAAGACGGAAGAGACCACGAGCAGCAGGTGCCGTCCTTGTTTCGGTATCATACTTATGTGGTTAACTCATTGACATGAGTATTGTCGGGACCACCCTGACTGTGTCCATGATGAATACCGCAATTTTAGTCTTTTCGTCAAAACTATGTCGCTTAGTCAAGCCTAGGGTATGGTCAACTGTCAACCCTACTAGCTTCAACTTGGTTAGTCTCTATCGATCTTTAGTCAAATAATGTTGGACTTCTCCAACATACTCTGGCCAGAGCTTTCATTAAAGATCGAACTAACACTGCGACACTAACTCACATTGACCAGGAGAGACAAATCCTATTTTGGTCCTTACTCTCCTCGCACGCTTCAAATGTCACCCAACCAAAAACCTTTCAACGGGGCTTTCCCCGAGGCTAGATCAGTGATCTAAGTGACACCGTTCACGTACAGGTTCGTACAATGATCTCAAGTCAAAAGACCAACTTGCCTATCATCAATATGAGTTATCATTGATAGATTGGTCAATTATAACCATATGATAACTCTTGTTGGGTCGTTCAGTGAACTCATTCTCCAATGAGCACTTGTGTCTCATCTTCGACTTCGCCAAGTCAAACAACCAAGAGATCATCGTCACCATTACATGGTGAAGACAGAGACACAATGGTCTATCCGATGTTTCGATATCCTTTTCTTGAAACATATATGACCACGAACGATTTCAGACTTATGCTACCAACAGTCAAACAATTCTCTATGATCGATATCCTCATTTTGGTACTTGTTTAACCTCGCATTATGTCTTAGGAGTTTACCTAAGTTCTAATGTAGACTACATTATGATTAACTTAGATAAATTCTTACCATACAGCTAACTTAATTTTTCCAACCACCCGGTTGTATATATGAAAAATTTCCTAATCATTTTTTTAAACTTAAGAAAGCGTTATATGGGTACAAGCTCCTAGAGCTTGGTATGATCGACTCAAAACCTTTCTTTTGGATTTAGCTTTTAAATTGGGTGAAGTTGACTCTACACGTTTCATTAAAGATTATGAAAATGACATCATCCTTATTCAAGTTTATGTAGACGATATTATATTTGGTTCTACTAGCTTTGACCTTTGCCAGGAATTTTCTAAATCTATGAAGGAAGAATTTGATATGAGCCACATGAATGAGCTCAACTACTTTATAGGTCTTCAAATTCGGCAAATGAAGTATGTGATTTTCATACACCAAACTAAGTACACCTGTGAGCTTATCAAGCGATTCGGGATGGAATCGTCTTCAAGCAAAAGGAATCCAATGAGTATAACCACTCATCTTCACAAAGATGAAAACGAGAAATATGTAGACCTTCGTCTATATCGAGTAAGATAGGTTGTCTAATTTATTTAACTGCAAGTAGGCCCGATATCATGTTTTCAGTATGTCTTTGTGCTAGATATCAAGCTAAACATAAGGAATCACACTCAATTGCGGTTAAACGAATTTTTCGTTACCTCAATCAAACACTAGATTATGGGTTACTTTATCCTAAATCTAGCACATATGAGCTAGTCTCATATAGAGATGCTGATTTTACTGAATGCAAATCCGACAGGAAAAGTACTAATGGCACTTGCCATTTTCTAAGAAATTCTATTGTCTCTTTGTTTTCTGATGAGTGTTTATTGTATATAGTTTTCCACTCTTTTTCATGTATATTTTACACCGTTTCATTCTCTGTTCATCCCCGATTTTCCTGTTTTGTCTCTTCTTTTGCTTTTGTGGTCCCTCACATGCTTTGCAGGAGATACATGTCGATTTGGGATCATATAGCAAGATCTTAGCACAAAGAGGCGAAAGGAGCGAAGCCGGGGAGTCAATTGCGCAAGGGAGAAGAGTTTTGTGAAGCATATAGCTCCACGTGGCCGCGGCATTATATCCATGCAGCCGCGTCAATCCACCAAAGAAGCATCAACGACGCGGCCGCGTCAATTTCCACCAAACGGCTGCGTCAAAAGAATTTTGGAGTGAAGTGAAGAACGAAGATCAGAGACTTTCGCGGCCCGTGTGAGCTAGGACGACGCGGTCGTAAAGTACCACTTTCGGAGCAGAAAGACGCGGCCGCGTGACCATCTTCAATGCGGTTGCGTCTCCATTGATGCGACCACGTGGCTGAGCCCCCAATTCCCAATTCATTTAGTGAATGATGCGACCACATCAGTTCTGGACGCGATCGCGTCAAACCCCATTCCCACGATTTCTAGGGCGGATCTAGGGGGTCTTTTGGGCACGCGTATATAAGCGACCCTTCATCCTCCTGTGAGAGGAATCTTGGTTTCAGCAGTTTTTCTATCTTTTCTAGGGTTTTGGGTCGTTTTGTAAGAATTCTAACTCTTTTATTCAGTTTTTTATTGTTCTGAACATTGATTAGTGTAATACTCTATCTTTCTTTACTATGTTCTTTCTCTTTTTGTTATTGCTGCCTTGTTTTATTATATATTGCTGTTGTAGCTTGAATCCATGGCTTTGAATGCTTACCCATCGATAGAATCCCCCTCTATTCTAATGTGTAATGAGTAGTTTTTATCTAGGGCAATGGGATGAACCCCATTGGATTGGGGACATGGGTTGAACCAAATAACTGATTTGGTTGCTGGGCTAGTTGAGATTAGGGGGTACATTGGGACGATTATTTTCGTCGTAGATTGAACCCCTCCCTTTGGGTCGATCGGGTCGGCCGTCGATCAAAAGTCGGGACCGATCTGGGGATCCGATCCCTATGACGATCCATACTATCGGTGTGACTGAACGCCAACGGGCGCCGATTAGCGCTCTCCCAATGTAGGTCTAATCCCCGAACGCCACTGTGGGCGAGAGGAAGATTGGGGATATTTTTCGAACATAATGCGCTCAACGTACACCGATGCATCGGAGACCCCCGACATCGGTGTGGGTTGGGTTGGCCTAACATTGCATCGTGACAGGGGGTAGGACATGACATAAGGGAATAACCTATCATGCATCACGACAGTGGGGGATAGGCAAATGCCCTTAGGTCACACGACCTCTCCTGAGTCCCAATGAACCCGACAACCTATTGATTATTAATTTAACATTAACTCTAGTCAGATTGCGGGGATTCCAAATGCCCTAGAGCTTTTACCTCTTGATCACACTTTTCTGCCATTCACTGACCAATCACCGTGACTATCATATAGCTTTCATCCGAAGACCTATAAAAACCAATACTCATTGACCACCTCCTCGTGTTCGACCCGTAAGCGACTACACATAACCCGTGTGCTACGAATTTTATTAGTATCGCTCGGTCCCCTCTAATGGATCACGATCAGCTTTTTGGTGCCATTGCCAGGGAGGCACGATTTGATACTGGTTCTTAGTCTTTGTAGAGATACTACGTTTTTCTTTTCCTTTGTTTTATTTTGTTTATATTTTCTCTTTCAATGCCCCTTGGTGCTTTTGACGTTTCCTTTTTGGTGTAGACTTTTTGCATGCATAGGAGATCTCAAGGCATAGCGGACTTGCGTCTACTATACCCAGAGATTGAAGCTACCGCGAGAAGGCTTAACGCCAAGAGGAGGAGGAGAGAATCCCTCGAGGCAATGGATGAGATACTTAACCCGGAGAATGGTCAACCACCGCTGCAACCACCGTAACCACCGCAAGCTAGGTCGCTCCTCGATTATTCAATGCCTCACAATAGGTCGACCTCTAGCGTTCAAAGGCCGGCGGTGGAGCCAAATAATTTCGAACTCAAACCATCTTTGGTTGATTTTGTGCAAAGGGACCAATTCTCAGGGGCCCCTATGGAGAACCCTAATGACCATCTGAACACCTTCCTGGAGAAGATGGATATATTGAAGATCAATGGCATCACCAATGATGCCATCAGTCTAAGAATTTTCCCTTTTTTCTTAGGGATAAAGCCAAGGATGGGCTCAGGAATCATAGTCCCAACACGTTCACTACGTGGGATAGTTTATCTCTTGCTTTTCTGACAAAGTACTTTCCTCCTGGTAAGACTGCCAAGCTGCGCAACGAAATGACAAACTTCAAGCAGTCGGAGCGAGAGTCTTTGTACGAAGCTTAGGAGAGGTTTAAGGACCTCCAAAGAGTCTGCCCCCACCACGGCGTGCCGGATTGGCTACTTATTCAGGCATTCTACGACGGGCTAACGCCGTCGGTGAGGATGTCTATAGATGCCGCCGCTATGGCGCCATAATGAGCAAGACTCCGGCCGAATCAAAGAGATTGCTAGAAGCAATGACTGAGAACAACGACTTCTGGAGCAACGAGAGGAGAACCTCCACTAGGGGAGGTAAATATGACGTCGACGAGGTATCATTACTTTCCGCTAAGTTTGATGCCCTAACTAAACAACTTTCCCTTATTAGACTTGGAGGAAATTTGTGAGGTTTGTGGTGTGCAGGGACACCAAAGCACTGAATATTCATCACCTATGGCGGTGCCCCCAGATATGATGATCGAACAAGAGAACACTTTATACGGGAACAATCCGAGGCCACCAAGCAACCCATACTCTGGCACATACAATCAAGGGTGGAAGAATCATCCCAACTTCTCATACCGGACTCCGGGATTGCAAGCTCCCCCACCGTACCCTCAGCAGCCTCAGGAATTTCAAACTCCAGCTCCTTAATCCCAATTTCAGAACTTCAATCAGAGGCCTCCAATGAACGCACCCCACATCCAAAAATCAAGCTTGGAATTGCTAATTGAGAGTCACATTCGGACTCAAGGCCAGAGGAATGCCTATTGCCAAACCTCTATCCAATAGCTAATGATGACGACGCAACAACTTGCGTCCACCTTACAACAGCTGACGACTGGCCAAAAGTCCATGAAGACCACAATGGCGCAGATGGCTTAGCAACTTTCCCAGCTCTCCAAGGCACAAGGGAAGCTACCGGGCAAGTCGAAGAGAACCCTCGAGGGCATGTGAACGCGATTACATTGAGAAGTGGGAAGATGTTTGAATGTCCCACCATGCCCATAACGAAAAAGGAAGCTAAAAAAGAAGAGGAAGCTCGTGTTGAGCTCGAAGCTGGGGATGACCAAGAAGTTGTGCGTGAGATAGAGCCTCTGCAACCTGGATCCACCAAGGATAAAAGAGTGGAGAAAGAGCTAGGGAAGCCCACCGATGAACCTCCTAGACCATATATGCCGAGAGTCCCATTCCTAACGAGATTGGTGAAGGCCAAATTGGATGAAAAATACGGAAAGTTCTTCGATCTTTTAAAGCAACTCAACATCTCCATCCCTTTCCTCGACGTGATCCGTGAGATCCATACCTATGCCAAGTTCCTTAAAGAGATAATTACCAAGCATGATAGGAGGGAGAAGGTGGTACTCTCTGCGGAGTGTAGCGCCATCATTCAGAGAAAAATGGTGGAAAAACTAGAGGATCCCGGGAGCTTCTCCTTCTAGTGCACTATTAGAGATCTGGATTTCAAGAGCGCCTTGTGCGACTTGGGGGCTAGCGTTAGCTTAATGCCCATCGGCATTTGTGAAAAGCAGAATCTTGGGAAGCTCCAACCCACAAATGCGTCACTCCAGCTAGCGGACTGCTCTGTGAAATACCCCCTTAGGATAGTAGAGGATGTGCCGGTGAAGATCGGGAAAATTTTGGTTCCATGCGACTTTTTCGTCATGGACATGCCAAAGGACGCACGTATCCCAATCATCCTGGGTAGGCCCTTCCTAGCTACAACGGGGGTCCTCATTGACGTAAAGGGAGGGAGACTCTCCCTTAACTTTGAAAAGGAGAAGGTCGAATTCGACCTTCAGAAATCAATGAGAAATTTCACGGAAGTTAGCCGTCGGGGCCAAGTGGATCTCCTCGAAGAAGAAATCGATGAGACGAGTTTGGAGGAGCTGTTTTTGGGTGACAACAATGAACCCCTCCATCAGGTGAGAAGCCAAGCTTAAGGGGATAGCGATGAAGGAGAATTCCGAAGAGACATCCGAGAGAAATTTGAAGGAAAAAACCACCGCGACGCACTCACTAGACCCCAGAAACGAGAAGAAGCTTGAGGAGGGCCACAATGAGCTGAGCAACAAGACGGATCATGGCGATGGCCACATTCGGGATTTCTCCACCCTAAAACCGCTATGATGACATCAAAATAGGGAGTCGAGCTCACGACTTAAAACAAGCGCTTCTTGGGAGGCAACCCAAGCATTTTTGATTTAGATTTTCCATTTTTATTTTCATCTTTAATTTAGACTAGGTTAATTTAGGTTTTTGTTCTTCAATAAATCCCCAAAACCCAAAGAAATTAACTAAGTGTTTAATTGGAGAAAGAAGAAGAAGAAATGGAGGAAAGGACCCCACGCGACGGCGTCATTTTGACTCACGCAGCCGCGTGGATGACAAGAGAAGAGGAAATTGACGCGCCCGCGTCATACACACCCAAACGGGCCGCGAATGTTACTGAAATTTGGGCCAAACCCAAAATTCTCAGAGCATTTTCGCGACCGCGTCACTTTAGTCGACGCGGCCACGTCGATTTCATTTTTAGACGAAACGATGCGGCCGCGTTAATGTAAATGACGCGGGCCGCGAATCTCTCTGATTTTTCAACCCAAAATTTTTCAAAACAACCAGAGCTTATGCGACTCCTTCACAACATTTTACGCGGCCATTATAACTTATCATGCGGCCCGCGTAAAATGTCTATTAAAACCCTAAAACCCCCAAACGGCCCGTTCACTCTCATTTCTCTTGAAACCATCCGAATTCCCTTACTCCCAAGCGACGCGATCTCCTCCAAAATCCCTCAAATCAACTCCAAACGTCTTCTAAAACTCATCCAACTCCTCTCATCCAGCCTCTCCATCACCCTCTCCATCTCTCAGCCATTTCGATCAAACCCTAGGGCACCCATTTTTAGGGTTTTTGTAAACCCAACGATGCGGGTGGCGATCACCAGTGTTCTCGGCTTGGAATCACTCGTGGGGACTGATCTACGAGCATTGGGAGCATCGACTTTAGTGAGGAGCACCGTTTGGGTAACTTCGCTCCTTTACTCTCTAAATTCCGTATTTTTATCGCTGAAAAATTATCGATCTTTGTGTGAGTTTGCACACTCTCACAAAACACTCACCTTGCATCACCCATGCCTTCACACGATGCCTCCATGTGAGCACAGATAGAAGGCCACAGTCACTGGCCCCTCCAAGGGCAAGAAAAAGCGTCAAAAGACGATGGCTCTTGAAGCCGACATTGCCCGGGCACGTGACATTAGAGAGAGTGGTGGTGAACCACTTCCCGCCCCTCAATTAGACACACTAGACATAAACTTCCTGAGTGAGGACGAGAAGTTTATTTTGATGAACTCTAGTGCGATCGTCACCACCAAATTCCCTAGTGTCCCCGCTCTGTCAACCCTATGCTGTAATGCCCTGCTAAGCTACTGCACAAGTACTAGAGGGGGGGTGAATAGTACTTTAAAATAATTAAGAGGCTAATTCCTAATTACCTTGCAAACTCTACCAAACAATACGAAAATGCGGAAATGTAAATGTTAGACAACAAAGAAACAATCGCAAACAAACGATATTACTGGGTTCGGATCCACCCAAGTCTCACCGACTTGTTCCCGATGATCCTACGTCCCAAACACCCGGATCCCCTCCGGATACTCGAGTTAGAAACCCTAACTCAAGATTTCCACTATGAAATACTTGTGAAAAACCTTCACAAGTCAAATCATACACAAATGAAATTGTGACTCCCACAACCCGGGATCACAACACACTCTCACAACCGAGAGTGAATCACTTACAATATCAAAGTAAATTGAAATAGAAATGCTTACCACAAAATACCTATGCCTTGAGTAAACTTACGATTTAGGGCAAAGATGATTTTGGGGAAGATGAAGAGGCACCAAACCCTAGCTCCAAGATGTAGATCAGCGATGGAGAGCTATGAGGTTGTTGGTGACCTAGAATCAAGCACTTGGCTTGGAAGGCTCACAATCAATGAATCTCTCTTTTGAAATAAGAGTGAGGAGAGATTCAAGATTGGAAATGAATGAGCTTTGAATGAGATTGAATGCTTTCTCTTTGATCTATAAAGTTCTCTTAAAATCAGCCTTGAGTGCAATGAATGTAGCACTCCAAGTATTTATAGGATAGAGGAAAGAGAGAGAGAAAAACGTTTCAATTAAAGCTCCAACGGCTCTATTCTGAACCAAACTAGTCGGTCAAAGAGCAACCACTGACCGACTAGTTCATCAACTAGTCGGTCGGTCAGACAGCATGAACCGACTAACTGGTGAACATGGAATAGATGAAGTTCAGACTAACAGAACTAGTCGGTCAAAGAACACTTGCCAACCGACTAGTTTCACAAATAGTCGGTCGGTGAGTGAACTTAGACCGACTAAGAGATAAAACAAATAGTCTGAGCACAAATTGATTTAGTAGGTCCAAGAACAAATGTTGACCGACTAGTTCATCAACTAGTCAGTCGCCAAATGAACATAGACCGACTAACGATAAACAGTAAGTTGGCATGTATAGTAGAAGCTCAACTAGTCGGTCTAAGAAGCATCACTGACCGACTAGTTCACAAACTAGTCGGTCGGTGAGTCAATGTAGACCGACTAACTGTAAACAGTAAAGAGCTAGAAATTGACTAACGCAAACTAGTCGGTCCAAGAAGCTTGGCCGACCGACTAGATCACCATCTAGTCGGTTGGTTCTTCTTCTTGAACCAACTAACATGCACGAGAAGTCGCGAATCAAAGCGCGAAGCTTCGGAAAAGTTCGTATGGACTTCTACTAAGATCCTATATCTAAGATATGAGCGTTATGAAGATTTAAATCGTAAGACCTACTCAAGGCTTAACATTCTACGAAAGAAGCTTAAAAGACTATAAATAAAACTTGACGATACCGTCTTCAAAAGCTTCAATCGAATCTTCATGACTTCTAAAATGGTCCATAAGCTTCAACGAAGCTTTAGGCATACGAGCACGCGTATTGAGAAAGTCTCGAGACGTCGCTTAGGATGTTCATATGAATTTGGCGACGATCTCCATAACTGCGCTCACAAATAGTTAGTTCACGATATATTTATGTTTGTTCATCATCCAAAACCAAATCTGGGGAGTCCAATATCCAACATTCTCCCCCTTTTTGGTGATGACAAACCAACATAAATAATAATCAAAAATAATCATTCAAATGAAATTTACTTACTCCCCCTGCATTGATGACATGTTAATTCCATATTAAATAATATTCATAAGCATCAAGCAGACGAGTAAAGTATAAAATGAGAATCGATTATTGAAATATCGGATTTGAAAATCCATTTATTTATCTTAACTCCCCCTGAATCTAATATATCAAATTAGATTCTTGGAAAAATGCTCTAAATTGTCATTTAGCCCATCGTCATTATTATATCTCTCCCCCTTTGGCATTAGCAAAAAGAGCGGGAGGAGAACAACGACAACAACAATGGCTTCAAATAAAAGCATGGGAGTCGTAGAATACGAACACGGTCCAAATGACACCAAAGGAAAATTCGAATTAAATCAAAGCGTGTCCTTGAGACCAAAGTCGAAAAACGATAAATAAAATCATCAAAACTCAAATTAATTTTACGAATTGAGTTATGGAATATACTCTCCAATATCAACATTCTTGGTTAATTTAGTGCATGGAAAACAATTCTATGTTTCCATAGAAATAATTTCTATTAAACCAAGTATTATCGTCGAGCGACGAAATCAAACATCAGAGACATAAAAAGAGTATATAATGTGCACAAGAGAATGAAATGACAACATCGATGTATATATATATATATAAAGCATGAGTACATCAAAATGATACATCGACAACATACATAAAAGTGATCCAACGATCGGTGCACAAAATACATCAAAATATCACACAAGACATCGGAGTATCACAAAACATACATATCCATCAAAATACATCAGGGATACATCAAAATACATCCACATGATCCAAAATATCAAAACAACATAACCACCCACACTATCCTACCAAACTCTCTCAAACTAGATCTATCATCTAAAGTATACTAGGAGAGTCCTCCAAAGAAGCTCAGGAGGAAGCGGCAGGATCTGCAGCAGCAGCAGGCTCTGCAGCAGGAGTGGTGGTCACCGAATCAGCAGAAGTGTCCACGGGAGCGACGGTAGAGGTGATCTCTGGCACGACAGGTGTGGAGATCTCTGGAGCAGCAACAGTAGTGGCCTCGGGAGCACCAGTCATAGTATCCACCGCAGGAACGGTGGCAACATGTGTGCTCTCGGGGTCACCAGCAGAAGAGGCAACAGCACCAGAAGTGCCTGCAGGGGCACGAGCAGCAACACGAACAAGCTCCTCAATCTCCTCCTCATCCAACTCATCCTCGTCAGAGACTGACGGAGGGATCTCAATACCAAGGTGACGAGCGATATGAGCAAGAATCTCCTCAGTACGAGCATAACGAGACTCCACACGTTTCACTGAACGTGCGAGCTCGTCAAGAGTGGTAGAGGGAGCAGCTGAGGCAGAAGCAGACGCTGAAGCAGAGGGGGTCGTCCCCTGAACATGACGGAGCGCTACAAGAGATTCTTGACGACCGTCGCGTTCAGAGGGGGACCGAGAGGACGCTCATCATCAGGGGGCAAAGTGACACGAAAGTGACGGAATACGAGTGTCAGAAGGCATGGATATGGGATATGCGTAGACTTCATGGACTTCCGGATACACTCGAAAGAATCCATCTTATCGAGTATGATCCGAGCCCAGTTAATATCGCTCCCCATGAAGATGGCATAGATCAACTTCAGGAATGGCTGGGAAGGCAAAGAAGAGGAGCCGTACTTAGGAAGTAAGCACGACTTCAAGATCAAGTTTAGGACCCAGCCATTAGGCTTGAATGACTTCGAGGGCACGCCAATCATGGCGGGAGGAATCTCGTGAAAGATCTCAGAAAGGATGACCTAGTCAAGGGTGGATATGTCATCGACGGAAATATCGGAAGGGAGGAGGCCAGACGACGAGCAACCGATCAACTCTCCTAAGATTTCTGCCATGAGGACAATCAGTGTCCCCAAGACAGTCGTCTCAATAGAGTGGGTCTTGTCGTACTGACCCCGGACACGGTTAGCGTAAAATAGTTTGACCAGACGAGGATATGGGTGGGGATTCGCCTTAGGGTCATATCGAAGATAATCGATAAGACCGGAAGACGACAGAAGGTCAGCGAGGCCTGGGAAGTCTGAAAACTGTACGAAATGCTCCAGAAGCAGCGGACAGTGTTTGATACGGTTATATGCCGTGAGACACATCGGGTCGTCGCGACATAATGAGATATCGACACCGCCAACTGGCATCGGACCCTTTCCATTAGGCTGACGAGTGGAAGTACGGGGTCGAGAGCTAGACGTAGGTTCCCTAGGAGGTGGTGTAGGATCCCTATGGGTCTCGGTCTCAGGTATGAACTCGGTGTCGGAATCCGAAGCACCGGGTGGAGTGGGAGCACGAAAAGACACAGGCTTGGGCTTGGGCTGAGATTGAGCTCGGGGCTTCGCTGTCGCCGTCCTCTTACGCTTAAGAGGAGGCGAAGACGAAGATGGTTGGGTGGTCTTCGATCGGCGTTTAGGTGGGGTTCGTTTGGGTTGCGGGGGGTCCGAGGGAGGCGAATCGACGGTCATGGGTGATGGACTCGAGGGTTGGATCGAAATACGGGTTCTCGCCATAAGCGCGACGAGACACGTACGAATCAACACAAGAAATCTAGATCTAAACCCTAAATACAAACCCTAGCCAAAACACTAGAACGAAATCTAAGAAATCCTAATCCTAAGCACAGGAAACAAACCATAGAGAGCTAGGAGAGGGAGAGAGGTCACCTAGGGAGGAAGAACGACGGACGGCGATGGTGAGATGGCCGGAAACGATCGGTGAGGGAGGAGAAGACCAAGGGACACGGGGGGGTTTTTGAGCTGAAGGGGAAATCGATCGACTAGACAGAGAAATAGTCGGTCGGATGAGTCTTTTAATCGATTGGAAGTCGAAAAGACAAGACAGTCCCCGTCGCAATTAGTCGGTCACAGTTCAAGCACTGACCGACTAGATCACGATCTAGTCGGTCGGTCAACGAGCTTGAACCGACTAGTTGCAAACAATAACTGAAGTCAAAAATCCTGACTAGAATTAGTCGGTCTAAGCTCATTCACTGACCGACTAGAACTGAATCTAGTCGGTCGGCCAATGAACTTGGACCGACTAAGAGAGTCCAAAAATTTTAGAATTTGAAATTTTGATTTCTCTCCTAATCGCACTTCGACGAAACATCGTAATACTCTCATTAATCATTATACTAACCCATTAAACATCGAAAATCTGAAATTTGACGTTTAAGAACAAATCGAGCGAAAATTCCGAAAATTCAACGAAAAATCCAGAAAATTCCAATACATCAAGCATGTGCAAATATAATGAAATTGAATAGCATGCAAGATTATTGAACAAAATATGAATCCTAAATCTCGGATTCACCCATAATCCCCAATTCTCGACGCAACCGCACAAAGGAGTCTTCCTTTAGGGGTTTCGTGAAAATATCGACGATTTGCTTCTGGGTTTCAACGTACACTAATATGATGTCCTTTTTAGCAACATGATCATCTAAGAAATGGTGTCGGACATCTATGTGTTTCGAACGGGAATGGTGTACCGGGTTCTTAGAGAGACATATTGCACTTTGGTTGTCCACCATGATAGGGCAAGTATCACAGTTTATACCAAAGTCTTTAAGTGTGTGTATCATCCAAAGAACTTGAGCACACGCGGCACCGGCGGCAATATATTCCGCCTCGGTGGTTGAAAGTGATACGGAATTCTGCTTCTTGGAAAACCAAGAGACAAGAGAATTTCCTATAAAATGGCAAGTGCCACTAGTACTTTTCCTGTCGGATTTGCATCCCGCATAATCTGCGTCACTATATGAGATTAACTCATACGTGCTAGATTTTGGATAAAGTAATCCAAAATCAAGTGTGTAACTTAAATAACGGAAAATACGTTTTACCGGTACTAAGTGAGACTCAGGTTGAGACTGATAACGAGCACATACACATACGGCAAACATAATATCGGGCCTACTTGCGGTAAGACATAGTAAACTACCTATCATACCTCGATATAGACGAATTTCTACATCTTTTCAGCCTGCATCTTTATCAAGATGTGTAGTCGTGCTCATTGGAGTCTTCTTCCCAGAGGCATTCTCCATTCCAAATCGCTTTAGCAACTCCACCGTGTACTTCGTTTGGTGGATGAAGATTGCATCGTTCATTTGGTGAATTTGGAGACCTAAGAAATATTTAAGCTCACCCATGTGGCTCATCTCAAATTGATCCTTCATCACATTAGAAAACTCTTCGCAAAGAGCAAAGTTAGTAGCACCGAAAATGATATCATCAACATATATTTGAACTAAAATTATATCATTATTCGAATACTTAACAAATAATGTGGAATCAACTTCTCCCATTTTAAAACCCAAATCCAAAAGAAAATTCTTTAAACCGTCATACCAAGCTTGAGGAGCTTGTCTCAAACCGTAAAGTGCTTTCTTAAGTTTAAAAACATGATTTGGAAATTTTTCATTTATAAAACCCGGAGGTTGAGAAACATAAACTTCCTCAACAACATCTCCGTTTAAAAACGCACTTTTAACATCCATTTGAAATAATTTAAAATCCTTATGGCATGTAAAAGATAACAATAATCTAATTGATTCTAATCTAGCTACCGAAGCGAAGGATTATTCGAAATCAATACCTTCCTCTTGACGATAGCCTTGAGCTACTAACCGAGCTTTGTTCCGGACGACGATTTGGTTTTCGTCGGTCTTGTTCTTGAAGATCCACTTTGTCCCTATGACGGTGTGGTTCTTCGATGGCAATGGAACAAGCTCCCAAACCTCATTTCTCTCGAATTGAATGAGTTCCTCCTCCATGGCTAAGATCCAAGCACCATCTTCGCACGCTTCATTAACATTCTTTGGCTCAATCGAGGAGGCAAAGGCACAATGAGCGAAGTAGTTCACTTGCGATCTCGTCTTGACACTATCATGGATATTGCCAATGACTTGCTCATGAGGATGGTCACGAACGGTATGAAGCCGTTTGGGAATTCCTTGATCACTAGGAACATTCTCAAAAACTTCATTAGTTGGGTTAGTCTCAATAGAATCAATAGAATTATTAGAATTAGAATTACCAATTGAATCACATAAGACATCCATAGAGTCATCATCATTAGTAATTCTAGTTGGAACAAATCCTTCATTAAATGAAACATGAAGCGATTCCTCGATCGTTGAGGTTCGTTTGTTGTATATCCGGTAGGCTTTGCTACGTGAGGAATATCCAACAAATATCCCCTCATCGGATCTTGGTTCGAATTTGTCCAAACTACCATACGTGTTTTTAATAAAGCATTTTGAGCCAAAAACACGAAAATATTTAACTTGAGGTAATCTATCAAACAACAATTCATAACAAGTTTGTTTAGTGCCGGGCCTCAAAAGTATTCTATTAAACACATAACAAGCGGTGTGTACCGCTTCCACCCAAAATTGATGGCCAAGTTGGCTATCATCAAGCATAGTGCGAGCACACTCCACTAGCGTCCTATTCTTTCTCTCAACAACACCATTTTGAGGAGGTGCGCGAGGAAATGAAAAGGTGTGTGTAATACCAACTTCATCACAAAATGTCTCAAAAGACTCATTCTCAAATTCCCCTCCATGATCACTACGAATAGTGACAATGGTGGTTCCAATGAGATTTTGTACTTTCTTAACAAAAATTGTGAAGTTTTCAAAAGCTTCATTTTTATTACATAATGAAAATACCCAAGTAAACCTAGAAAAGTCATCAACGATGACAAGTCCATATCTAGCATTACCTAATGAAGCAACTCTAGTTGGCCCAAATAAATCTAGATGTAATAGCTCTAGTGGCCACTTAGAGGAAATGATTTTCTTAGGTTTAAATGGAGATTTTGGAAGCTTGCCTCGTTGACACGAGTCACAAAAGCTTTTCTTTTGAAAGACAATCTTAGGGAAGCCTCTAATAGAATTTAACTTGGAAAGCTTAAATAGTGTTCCAAAGTTCACATGACCAAAACGTCGATGCCATAAGTGTTGTTCACTTGTGTTGGCAATGAGACATTGTTCATGTGGTCTTGGAAGATCTAGGCTGTATATATCCTTATGGTGTGTGCCAGAAAACAATAATTCATTATTATCTTTTCTTAAAATATGGCACATTCCTTTCGCAAAGCTAACTTTGTAACCTTTGTCACAAAGTTGGCTTATTGAAATGAGATTGTGTTTTAATCCTTTAACAAGGTAAACATCACTTATAAGAGGTTTAGAAGGATTACCCACTTTGCCAACACCTATGATGGTTCCGCTCTCGTTGCCTCCAAAGACTATCTGGTTCCCATTTGCGATAGGCACCACTCCAGAGAGCAATTGAGCGTCAACCGTCATGTGTTTTGAACACCCGCTATCGAGTATCCAATTCCTCTTGGAGATAAATTTAAAGTTGTTGATCCATTTCTTTTTCCTTTCCTTGAGTACCTAAAGATAGATAATATCGTATCATGGTACCCAAGGTCATTGGGTCCAAAAGATTAGACCTTTGGAAGCCAAGTCCAATTGGACTTAGACTTCCCCACATAGTTATCACTATGCACAACATTCGAAAAATAAGCATTCATGTAAACTTGTTTTTCATTCATGCTTGTGTCCTTTGGGCTCCAAATAGTGAAAATTTTGGGAGCCCTCATCCTATTGGGTGCATGCATGCGTTGTTGATTTCTACGTGATGCATGTCGTGGATAGGAATAAGGAACATGATGAAATGGTGCATGAGGATAATTATTCATACGATGATGTGGGTAAATATATGCATGTGGGGGAACACGTGCGTGAGGGTGTCTCATATGGTGTGCACGTGCCCGTGGATGTGGTGCATAAAAATCATCATATGAGTGAGCATGTGGAGTAGGACGTGTGTTCCTACGTGGCATGGTATTTGTGTACATATAGGCATGTCCCTTCTTTGGAGGTCCACCCAAAGTGGGTTTCTTTCCAAATGAGGGTGTGTACGAGGTGGAAGCACCATTGGTAGTTGAACTACCAATAGAGTGTTTGCTACCACTCGTCGAAGCATCGGAAGTTGGCCTAACAAAGGTAGTGGCCGACTTGGATGAATTTCCCAACTTGTACCCAAAGCCAATGTGGTGATTGGCCGGAGGTAAGTCATTTAGTATATTATCCAAATGGCCTTTACCCTTATTGAATTCATTGATTCGGCCCAATGTGCACTCATATTTCTCGGTGAGAGAACGCATAGAAGCATCCAAAGTGGATACTTGCGATGTGAGCACATAAACACGAGATTTGAGATTCTCATTCTCAATACTCAAAGTCGAGTTTTGAGAAGTCAAATCCGCTATCTTATGTTCCTCTGAATCTTCAATGCTAACATGTTCAAGTTGAGACTTGAGATTTACAATCTCATTTCTCAACTCTTCAACAACGGTGTCGTTGTTGGTGATGATAGTTTTAGGCGAGGTTTGGATGCTAGCTAAATCATCTTTTTACCTTAGTATATCTATTTACTAATTTAGTGTATTTAGACCATAATTGCTCATTAGCATTTCTAAGTTCATCCATGGTTACCTCATCGCCTTCGTTGTCGCTATAATCGGAAGAGGAATCTTTGTCTTGCTTCTCTCTAGCCATGAAGCACATGTGTGCTTGCTCCACTTGCTCATCATCCGACTCTCCGCTTGAGGAATCCTCGGAGTCAGTGAATGTCCCGACAAGTCCCTTTTTGTACCCTTTCTTGTACTTCTTCGACTTGTCGAACTTCGGCGCCTTCCACTTCTCCTTTTGCTTATTTTGAGGACACTCCGCTTTCATGTGTCCTGGCTTGTTTCATTTGAAACACAAAGGAGAGGGGGCGTTAGAAGAACTAAACTTCGATTTTTTTTGAAGTTACCTTTCCGAAAGAACCGGTTGAACTTCTTCGCCATGAGTGCCATGGACTCCAAGTCCAACTCGTCTTCCGAGTTTTCATCATCGTTTGATGTGGAAGTTGATGGAGCGGCCTTGAAAGCAATAGCCTTCTTCTTTGGCTCGTCTTGCTTTAGGTAGGACTTCATCTTGTCCTGTAACTTCAACTTGCTACCCTTGCGTACCTCATATGACATCAAGGAACCCATTAGTTGAACAACGGTATAAGTTTTCATATCATTACCTTCCTTGATGGCGAAGGTCCGTTTCTCCCAACAAGAAGGAAGTCCATCGATAATCTTCGAGACTTTCTCCTTTTGGGTGTAGGTCTTACCGAGAGCCTCCAACTCGTTTATGATGTCGACGAAGCGAGCATAATACTCCTTCATCTTCTCTCCCTGTAGCATATGAAATAACTCGTAATCTTTATTAACTACAACGAGTTTAGAGTCTCTTACCCTACTTGTCCCTTCATGCAAGATGAGGAGGGAGTTCCATATTTGATATGCACTCTTTTATGTGCATATCTTATTGAAGTCCTCGGGCTCCAAGGCGCATTGCAAGGCGTTCATTGCCTTGGCATTGCTTACCTCCGCGGCGATCTCCGCGGGAGTCCACTTCTCGAAATCTACTTCGGCGGGCTCGACATACTCCTTCATTGTGGTCCTCCATAGTGAAGCACTCCGTAGGAAAGTTTCCATCCGGCATTTCCAGTACCCGTAGTTGGTACCGTTGAAGAAGGGAGGCCTCGTTGAGGAGTGTCCTTCCATTACCGAAGACGCTCCTTCACGGTTCTTGAAGGTGCTATAATCGGAAGGTGGATGAACGGTTTTATTGTCGTTGGCAGACATAGCTATAGACTTGGCTCTGATACCAAATGTAATGCCCTGATAAGCTACTGCACAAGTACTAGAGGGGGGTGAATAGCTCTTTAAAATAATTAAGAGGCTAATTCCTAATTACCTTGCAAACTCTACCAAACAATGCAGAAATGCGGAAATGTAAATGTTAGACAACAAAGAAACAATCGCAAACAAACGATATTACTGGGTTCGGATCCACCCAAGTCTCCCCGACTTGTTCCCGGTGATCCTACGTCCCAAACACCCGGATCCCCTCCGGATACTCGAGTTAGAAATCCTAACTCAAGATTTCCACTATGAAATACTTGTGAAAAACCTTCACAAGTCAAATCATACACAAATGAAATTGTGACTCCCACAACCCGGGATCACAAACACACTCTCACAACCGAGAGTGAATCACTTACAATATCAAAGTAAATTGAAATAGAAATGCTTACCACAAAATACCTATGCCTTGAGTAAACTTACGAATTAGGGCAAAGATGATTTTGGGGAAGATGAAGAGGCACCAAACCCTAGCTCCAAGATGTAGATCAGCGATGGAGAGCTATGAGGTTGTTGGTGACCTAGAATCAAGCACTTGGCTTGGAAGGCTCACAATCAATGAATCTCTCTTTTGAAATAAGAGTGAGGAGAGATTCAAGATTGGAAATGAATGAGCTTTAAATGAGATTGAATGCTTTCTCTTTGATCTCTAAAGTTCTCTTAAAATCAGCCTTGAGTGCAATGAATGCAGCACTCCAAGTATTTATAGGATAGAGGAAAGAGAGAGAGAAAAACGTTTCAATTAAAGCTCCAACGGCTCTATTCTGAACCAAACTAGTCGGTCAAAGAACAACCACTGACCGACTAGTTCATCAACTAGTCGGTCGGTCAGACAGCATGAACCGACTAACTGGTGAACATGGAATAGATGAAGTTCAGACTAACAGAACTAGTCGGTCAAAGAACACTTGCCAACCGACTAGTTTCACAACTAGTCGGTCGGTGAGTGAACTTAGACCGACTAAGCGATAAAACAAATTGTCTGAGCACAAATTGATTTAGTCGGTCCAAGAACAAATGTTGACCGACTAGTTCATCATCTAGTCGGTCGCCAAATGAACATAGACCGACTAACGATAAACAGTAAGTTGGCATGTACAGTAGAAGCTCAACTAGTTGGTCTAAGAAGCATCACTGACTGACTAGTTCACAAACTAGTCGGTCGGTGAGTCAACGTAGACCGACTAACTGTAAACAGTAAAGAGCTAGAAATTGACTGACGCAAACTAGTCGGTCCAAGAAGCTTGGCTGACCGACTAGATCACCATCTAGTCGGTTGGTTCTTCTTCTTGAACCAACTAACATGCACGAGAAGTCGCGAATCGAAGCGCGAAGCTTCAGGAAAGTTCGTACGGACTTCTACTAAGATCCTATATCTAAGATATGAGCGTTATGAAGATTTAAAACGTAAGACCTACTCAAGGCTTAACATTCTACGAAAGAAGCTTAAAAGACTATAAATAAAACTTGACGATACCGTCTTCAAAAGCTTCAATCGAATCTTCATGACTTCTAAAATGGTCCATAAGCTTCAACAAAACTTTAGGCATACGATCACGCGTATTGAGAAGTCTCGAGACGTCGCTTGGGATGTTCATATGAATTTGGCGACGATCTCCATAACTGCGCTCACAAATAGTTAGTTCACGATATATTTATGTTTGTTCATCATCCAAAACCAAATCCGGGGAGTCCAATATCCAACATATGCCTCTTAGATATCGTCAGCACCCTCCTCTGAAATCTCGGATAGGAGGAATTTTTACAATGTGAGGCTAGGACCTATAGGAGGCTCACTCTAGAGTTCATCACCACATTAGAGTTTACCCCCACAGGTTTCTCATTTAGGATCATGAACAAGGAGTATGGTCTTTCCACAGACTCCTTGAACCTGCTCTTTAGGTGGCCCAGAGCACTTGAGCTCATAGCCATCCACAACAATCATCCCTACCCCCGAGAGTTTGATGCACACCATTTTTGGTTCTAGATCACCAGGCTCGATGTCTTCCCGAAGACTCGAGCAAAGGCATCTAGCATCATACATCCTGGCCCTCATATCGTGCATCGCATTATTACGAACACACTTTTCGGCCGATACGAGACGGGCCAGGTCTCTTAGGATGAGCTTTTCTTCCTGTGGTGTGCTACGTAGGGCCGTGTTCTCCGCCAGGGCAATGCCTCAGTCCCCCATTATATCCTGCATGTTGGGTCTTGGCTCATGTAGAGATTTCTCTACACTATAGCCGACCCCAGATCACATATATGCTGCGGGGGACTCATCACCGTCATAGCCACCCTCGCTCCCGTTTCTCTTAGGATCCCTGATTCCATGACCCACATGCCTGTTCCCACCTCCCTAGACCTCTCTATGCTCACAAACATGCGTATGATTCGATCGCTTGACCGAGAGCGTTACTTCTGGCTTTATGGCCCTGCCTCCACCCCATACACTAGGCTGCCAAACCCTGGACTGTTTGGACCTGGCACCACTTTGGGGTGGTTCTTCTCACCTGACACTGATCTAGCTTCAGGTGTCCAGGCCCCAGTCCAGCTGATTGACCCTCGACAGCCCCAGCCCCAGGACCATACTAACACTCTCGGTGCCTCCTCATACATTCCTGACCCCATCATTATCCCAGCCCTACGATAGTATAGGAGATCTCGACCCCACGTCGAGGGTTCTAGTAGCACTCCTCCTCCCCCACCACGACCCCATTCCGAGCATCTAGCTCTCTTGGAGAAGGAGTTTCGATCTTTTAGAGACTCCACGACCAGCACCCTGCCTAAGGTCAGAGATACCCTTTCTGACTTTCGGACTTCTTTCGATGGCCTGGTCTTGCTGTTGTGACACTCCAGTCCCAGTTCGACCAGGTCTATCAGTACCATTATAGTCAGGGTCACTACCCAGCCGTTGCACCTCATCTCCTTCCTGTCTGCATCCTACCCCACCTATCTTACCCCTCTCAGACTTCTCAGACCCCCACATCCACTTCTATTGCTGTAGATATTCCCTCCGCATCATTACACTTATCCATCCCACCTTACCCATCCCTGGTGCCCGAGGACACATCCGACGTCACACCACATCTTACCACACCACCATCCTCTCCACAGCCTGACCCAGAGCTTGAGCACATTCCCATCCCCCGACCATCACCTCACCCCGACCCCATGATTTCCCACACCTCCCCTACACCCATCATGTAGTCCATTCACATTCCATCCCCTACACATTTCCCCTCACCTCATCCCACTTCCCCACCACATGACGGCACCATCATCCTCCTCTCGTCGTCATCCTCCGACGATTGGACCACCCCATCTCCACTCCACCCCCACCTGTCAAATCTGAGCTTGTCCATAGCACTCCATCCCCACCACACACTGACACGGCAGCTGAGCACTCAGCTGATTCCATCGTCCCGTCCACTCCACCCACTATACCCACCCAGCCACCACCTGACGGTGGCTCAGCCCGATAGGAGCACCGCACATTTTTGGCACCCCTCATCATTTAGCACATGCCTCGCACACTTGTATTATTATCAGGCACAGTTTTACACAGCTTGGGGATGCTCGTAGTTCTTCTTCCCCTCATCTTATTTGTCCTCACAATTTTTCTGTGTTTTATTTGCGTTGAGGACAACACTTAGTTTAGCTTGGGAGAGGAGGTCTTTCACACTAATTTTCTCTTTTTTTTCTATTTTATTTCACTATTTTTATCGATATTTTCTTTTCTTTTTCGCTTTTTCTTTCTTATTTTTCCATCTTTCTTTCTTTTTCATATGCATCACATTTAAATTCAATATATGCATCCAAAAAGAAGAAAAAATGAAAAAAAATCAAAAACTCCAAAAATATCTGCATTCGCATCATGCACCTTGCATCTTCATGCATGCATTTGTATATACTTGCATTCGCCTCGAGAATTTTTCGATAACGAGTTTTTATATGCACTAAATCTTGATTTGAAATTCGTTTTTCGAACTTTAGTGCTCGATTTCTATGATGTCGATTTGAATATATGAATAGTTCGTAGCCTAAACTCAAATCCCTTGTAATACCCTAGCTTTGACCGTCTTTGCAACCCCTAAGATGGGAGTACTTGAAACCGACCTAGATTGACACTTAGGAACCCATTCTATAAGTGGACCCTAGAGCCGATAGTCGTGTATAAGGGTTTATAGTCCCTCGAGACTTGGATAACCACACTTCACCTAGTACTGAGGATTCAATCTGCCTAGTTCACCCCATGATTTTCAACAAAAAAAAACAAAAGAAAAAAATTTGTATATAGGAAAAAATAACACGCATCGTTCCCCTAGCAAAGCTGAGTAACCGGATCCCCCACAATAGTAACCGTTGGGACCTCGCGTAAAAAGGCCTAGCTTGGTGAAGTGCGTATGAATAAGGATTTCATTTGGGTTGAGTTAGTAGGTCCAAGGGGTCCATCTTGGCCTGGTACCCTAAGGTCGTCTGATATGGGAGTCACCGACCCAACGCTCCTTACACGACCCAAGTGCAAATCCCAAAAAGGGGGGAAGAAAAATATATATACATGTATATAGATTTCCTTTTTGTATGTATGAATTCATGGATAAACCTGGCAATTTCTTGAATCAAGGAACCGTGTCGTGTCGTGAGTGCCACTTCCTCAATAGACCAATATCCCATTATCCATACTTATCCCATCTTCGACCATTGTATAACTTAGGTTCCTACATGCTCAATCTAAGGTCGGGTTAGAGGAAATGTCTTAGAATGCGAGTATGGCCGTCGCCTAGTGTATCGCTTGGCGATTTGAGTAGGAATGACGTCCTAGGACCATATTCTCATCGATGAAAAGATTTCCGAGCATTTTGGTTTCTCGAATTCGAATTTTTATTTCACTCACGTATATATTCTCGGGTTTTGAAAATTCTCGAAGCTTCATCGCATCATTTGCATGTTTGAATGCATTCCTTCGATCTACGCTCTCTCTTGTCTTCCTTGAGGACAATGAAGAGTTTAGCTTGGGGGATTTTGATAAGTGTTTATTGTATATAGTTTTCCAATCTTTTTCATGCATGTTTTACACCATTTCATTTTCTATTTATCCTCATTTTCCCTGTTTTTGTCTCTTCTTTTGCTTTTGTGGTCCCTCACATGCTTTGCAGGAGATAGATGCCGATTTGGGATCATATAGCAAGATCTTATTGCGAAGAGGTGAAAGGAGCGAAGTTGGGGAGTCAATTGCGTAAGGGAGAAGAGTTTTATGAAGCATAGAGCTCCACGCGGTCGCGGCAGTATATCCACACGGCTGCATCAATCTGCCAAAGAATCATCAACAACGCGGCCACGACAATTTCTACCAAATGGCCGTGTCAGAAGACTTTTGGAGTGAAGTGAAGAACGAAGATCAGAGACTTTCACGGCCCGCGTGAGCTAGGACGACGCAGTCGCAAAACTAGCACTTCCGGAGCAGAACGACGTAGCCACGTCAACAGACCACACGACCGCTTGACCATCTTCAATGCGGCCGCGTCTCCATTGACGCGAACGCATGGCCGAGCCCCCAATCTCCCATTCATTTATGAAATGATGTGACCGCGTCATTTCTTGATGCGGTTGCGTCAAACCACATTCCCACGATTTCTAGGGTGGATCTGGGGGGTATTTTTGTCTTTTGGGCATGCATATATAAGCGTCCCTTCATCTTCCTGCGAGAGGAATATTGTTTTCGGCAGTTTTTCTATCTTTTCTAGGGGTTTGGGTCGTTTTGTAAGAATTCTAACTCTTTTATTCCATTGTTTTTATTGTTCTAAACATTGATTAGTGTAATACTCTATCTTTTTTAATAGATTTTTTCTTTTTTTGTTATTGCTGCCTTGTCTTATCATCTATTGCTGGTGTAGCTTAATTCCATGGCTTTGAACACTTCACCATTGCTAGAATCCCCCTCTATTCTAATGGGTAGTGAGTAGTTTTTATCTAGGGCAATGGGATGAACCCCATTGGATTGGGGCCATGGGTTGTATCAAATAACCGATTTGGTTGCTCGGCTAGTTGAGATTAGGGGTACATTGGGATTATTATTATCGTCGTAGATTTGACCCCCTCCCTTCGGGGCGATCGGGTCAGCCACCGATCAAAATTCGGGACCATTGTGGGGATCCGATCCCTACGACGATCCATACTATCGTTGTGACTGAACGCCAACAGGCGCCGATTAGAGCTCTCCCAATGTAGGTCTAATCCCCGAATGCTACTATGGGCGGGAGGAAGATTTAGGATATTTGTCGAGCGTAATGCGCTCAACATACACCGATGCATCAGAGACCCCCGACATCGACGTAGGCTAGGTTGGCATATCATTGCATCGTGACAGTGGGGGGGGTAGGACATAACATAAGGGAATAACCTATCATGCATCACGACTGTGGGGGATAGGCGAATGCCCTTAGGTCACACGACCTCTCCCGAGTCCCAATGAACCCATCAACCTATCGATTATTAATTTAACATTAACCCTAGTCAGATGGCAGTGATTCTCCATGCCCTAGAGTTTTTACCTCTTGATCACACTTTTCTGCCATTCACCGACCAATCACCGTGACTATTACGTAGCTTTCATCTGAAGACCTATAAAAACCAATACTCATTGACCACCTCCTCAGGTTCGACCCGTAAGAGACTACACACGACCCATGCGCTGTGGTTTTTATTAGCATCGTTCGGTCCCCTCTCGGGGATCGCGATGAGATTTTTGGCGCTGTTTCCGGGGAACGAACCCGGGTCACCCGCATGACAGGCGGGAATACTCACCACTGTACTACAAGAAGCAAAACTATGTATCATTGTCCATGACCAAAGCAGAATATATTGTCGTATGTCTTGCATGTGCACAAGTACTTTGGATGAGACACACTCTCAAAGACTATGGTGTCAATTGTGATAATTGTCATATCATGGTTGATAACCAAAGTGCTTTTTGTCTTTCCAAAAATTCGGTACATCACCCCCGCACCAAACACATAGATGTGAGACACCATTTCATTAATGATCATGTAGCTAAGAAGGACATCATCTTAGAGTACATTGAAGCCAAAAAACAAATCTCCGACATCTTCACTAAACCTCTAAAAGAAGATTCATTTGTGAGGTTGCGTGGAGAATTAGGGAGTATGGGTGAATCTGAAATCTAGGAGTTCATCTTTATATGGTATATCATGTTTTGAACCCATATGATCATTTTTCATATCTCATGTTTATATGTGTATATTTACTCCATATGATTTATATGAAATTTATTGGAGATTTTTGATGATTTGATTATTAGATTAACATGCTTGATATGTATTAGCCTATATGCTTATGATGATTATTTTATGTTATTATAGTAATTAGATTATTGGTCTAAGGGTGAGAAGTCTCAAATCCTTGATTCTAACTCAATTTTGGATTTCAGAACCATAACAGTCGACTGCCCAAACTCTAGCATTTAGCCTTCATAACTCATTTCCATGACAGGCGACTAATGATCATTTTAGGCACCAGGTCATCCTCCAGGTGACTGTATTTTTTTCATCAGGCGCCTGCCCAATTGTCACCATTTTCCCGAGAGTTTGCTCAATATTTCTTGAAAATTTTACCGTGCAGCAGGCCCCTGTAGGTTATTTCACAGGCGCAAGTCCAAATCCAGGCGATTGTGGTTTAATCTACAGGCGAATGTCCCCTTTCTGAGCCATTTTCTTATTAGGGCTTGACAGGCGATTGCATGTTGTGCATCATTTGCATGTCTGTCGAGTTTGGCGATTCGTAAGCCCTCGATCTGAGCCGTTCTTCTTGATCCAACGGCCCAGATCTCTCCCTCCATCTCCTATAATCGTCGATTTAGGGGTCTTTCTCTCTCCAAGCGTTTGAAACCCCTGAGTCTCCTTCCTCCTTCAAATCAACAGCTCCTCCTCCTTCCTTCGACGATCTAGCCCCCGTCCGGCCATCTCCTCCATCCGATCACCTCCATTTCATCGGTCTCCTCTCTCCTCCTTCGATTTGGTATAACTTTCAACCTTTATTTTTCGATTTCATGCCCTAACTTCGAATATCTTCAATTTCATTTACATTCATCTCCATGGCACACAAATCCAAGTCTTCATCATCTAAAGGGAAGTATCTCTCCCTCAAGAAACCTAGGAAACCTAGGGTTATGGTTCCTAAGGTGGCTTCGACCAAAGCTCGCACAAAACAAGCTCGGTCTCCTTCGCCTCCTCCTGAGTTCTCCACTCCTTCCGCTTCCAGGGAATCGTGGGCGAGTGAATCTGAGCCCTAGCCCTTGCTTCATAAGAATAAGAAAACCCAGGTTCAGCTGTAACGGCCTGTATTTTTCCAATACATTTAAATTAAGTATTTAAAGTAATTTCATTTTAATTGTATTTTATAATGGTTTGTTAGGAGTCTTAAACTGATATCAAAGAGTTCTTATAAAAATATTTGGAAGTACCAGACTAGTTATGGAGTATTTTAGTAAAATCGGATTTTGTCAAATACCTTTAAAAGATTTGACAAAAATTCATTTTCAGATATTGCTGTTTTGGCTCAATGAATTTATTTTCTATTCAAACGTCTTCAAAACGTTTTCAAACTTCTGCAGTAGCATCCTATGATCATTTAGAGTTTCCCACATTAATTTCATAATTTTCTGATATCGTTTCAATAGAGAACCCGCAAACCCGATTTCTAAACGTTTTGGCCAAAAACTAGTATTTCCGTAGCTCAAATCCCAAAACGGACTTCGTATTCATGATCCTCGTGACGATACGGTCCCGTGGGTACGTTTTGGTAATTTTTCGGACACGTTTACTGGTAGGGGCATTTTCGTAATTTCGTGTTTGTATTTTCACTAATAACTTTCATCAAAAGGGTTTACCTAATACTTCTTACCTAACCTAACCCGTGGCTAATCCTCACACACTCATCTACCCCACCCACACCCACAGCTAACCCTAAAATCCCAACTACCCTGTTTTTGTATTCTCTAACCCTATATAATACTCCCCGGGCTTCATTCTCAACTCACCCAGTTACACTGTCACTCTCTCTCTTTCACTCAAACACAAACCCCCATCCCTTAGTTTACACACAGGCTCTCCCTCTCTCTTTCGTACGCCGTCTCTTCTCCCGCTCTTTCCCCTCTCCGCTCCTCGGAGCCCCGGCGAACCCCCGCCAGCGACGCCGTCCGCTCCCCTACACCGACGAACGCCTCCGCCACCGAGAGCCATCTCCGGAGCATCACCGAGCTCGCCTCATCGTCGAGGCCTTCGCCGTCGACTCCCGGAGCATCCCCGTCTGCTCCGCCACTGCAAGAGGCCGCTGCTCGCCTCTGCGATCGCCTCAGACCCACGGCCACGTCGACGAGCCCAGGCCGCTGCTCCTCCGCCTCTCCAGAGCTCCCTCCCGTTGTCGGCGTCTTCGAGCAGCTCCCTCCGAGCCTTCACCGTCGTCTTCCGCATCCGAGCGTCTCCAGCGAGCCTCCACCGTCCTCAGACCACGCCGCCACCGTCGACACCAACCTCCAAGCTCGCTCGGACCACCGAGCACCCTCTCTCCGCAGCGACCCTCGAGGCCTCCACCCTCAGCGCTTCACCGCCCAACTGCCTTCACCGTCGACGCCACCCTCGTCGAAGCCCCTCGCCCATCACTGTTGCCGCCCGCTGCCTGCCCTCGTCGCCGTTGACCGCCCCTCAGGCGAAGCTCCGCCGCCGTCCGAGCTCGACCCCCGGCGCCGTACGAACCCCCCTCACACAACGAAGCAGCGGAGGCGCGTAAGTTTTAAACGTAAACTTTGATACGTTATAATTATAACGTATTCAGTATAAATACGTGTATTTTCGTATTTTAATAATTAGATTATATGGGTTTATTAGTTTTAAATTCGTAATAAATGATATAGGCCCCAGAAAAAGGTGTGACTAGCTCCAGAAAATCAGAAATGACATTCTGGACCCAATGGCGCTAGTTTCATCTCAATCCGACGCTTAGTTTTTCCAGAATTAATTTTTAACCCTAAAGGATAAATACCTGATTTTCGTTCAAAAATCCGTATCTTCTTATTTTTACGTAAACTAATACTTGATAAAAATATATGTTATGTATCTCTCCAAGACGGTCGTTTTGACACCTCATTTGCAACATTCCGATGCAGATTGCATCCAGAATAAATTCCTGAATAAATACGTTACTAATTGAAAAATGGGTTTTAAATTGTTTTTAAGCTTTTAAAAATTCTAAAAATTACTATAAGCTTCCAAAAAATATTCTTTCTTGCAGTAAAACTATTTTTATCATATATAGTCTATATAAAAATTTAGAACTCTTTTCGACAACGTTTCACTCAGCTTTAAAAATCAGGACGATCAAATTATTTTAATAGAAATGTAGCGTTCATTAACCAAGTATTTTTGTGATTGCAGGTACCAAATCTCGTGCACCAGCTCTTCTAGCTCCAACCTCGTCTTGCCACGACGAGCTCGAAATTAGTAAGTCACGACAGATTCTAAGTTTAGAAAACTAGTTTATTGTGCTCGTATGAACCGTTGACACTCTTATAGCCTCGAACGGCTATTTGACTTGAACCAAACTAGAGAACTAAAATGAAAGTAATCTACCAAAGATTACTTTGCCAACTTTCAACTTAGGTGGTTGTAGCTCACAACTACCAACTTGGGTAAATTGTGTGCTAGCCACACTACCACGTGCTCAAAGCACGGAAGTAACAGTTTTTGGTGTTGGACTTGTCTTTATCCTACTTGCTGGTTTTCAATGAGGAAGTCAACCAGTTGACCTGGTGTGACTAACATGTGGAACATCCTGTGGAACAATCCTGTATAGAACTTGTAATTGACACGTCACCGGGGTTTCGGGGTAACTCATGGTTTGCGAGAGTACGTGAGTGACTAGAGTTCGATCTTCCTGTCCTGTCGCCTGTGTTTCGGCGCCCTGTCCTGCTGCCTGCGTTTCGGCAAACCATCCTGCTGCCTGGGTACCGGCATTCGTCTGGGTAGCACCCAGGCAAGAGACGAACTGAACGGTCACATATTGTACTCTCCGACTTGAGTCACGTAGTTCTAGTGTAACTTGCACAGTTACTTTCTTTACAGTACATGCACTTTACTTTCCTTGCCAGTACAGTCACCGCACTTTACTTGCCATACTTTTACTTTCTACACTTGTACAGACACTGCACCGTACTTTGCTTTCACTTTGGTCTGCTTTATCATACTTGTACAGTACCTCTCTTTCTTTATTTAGAATTGTTGTGACTTACCTACGGTTCCATCTCCGTGGCACCGCAGACGACGTACATATGGAGGCAGATGCTCTTGAGTTAATAGCGCCAGACTTCAACCATGAGACCGCAGCTTCCAGAGCTATTTTCAGTGGTGTACTTTCTTTCATTCATGTACATCTGTTGAGACATTTTGTACAGTATGGATTGTAATAATTGGACACTATTTGGGTATTTTTGTACATCTCTGCATCGTGGCTATTTTGATTTCACTGGTTAACTGCAGAACCTGCGCAAATATCAAATAAGTAACTGGCCCCGAGAGCGGGTCGTTACATCAGCCCCTAGTGATTATCCCTACCGAACCCCAAGTTCAAGCCGATATTCCTCATCTTGAACCCCAAACCGAGCCTGCCAATCCTGAAGCAGAACCCCAACCCTATCCTCCTCCTAGGGCTCATGCTTCATTTGTGCCTACTTGCCGTGATGATATATGTCTCAGGAAGTACAATGCTTTAATTAACGTCAAGCTCCTTAATGAGCGATTTATTTCTTATCCGGCATTTCAGGCCGAGAACCTATCCCAGCTTCTGACTACGACTAAGTTGGTCGATCTTTTTAGATATTTCCAAGCTTAGTCTCCCAAGCCATATCACATGCTCGTTTCGTAATCGCATTCGTGATGAGTATAGCGAGACATAGATTTGAGACACAGTCATTCAGGGGACGTCGATCAAACTTCACCCCAAGATTTTAGGGACCATTCTTAGCATCCCATATTCAGGGTCCCTACCTGCCGATATCTCTATTTCATCTATTGCTGAGCTTGATCAGGATGTCCTCCAGTACATATTTCGTGTCGTCCCTCCTATCCTCAGATCTGGGGTGAAGGCTTCTATGTTTACCCCACGTGGTTAAGCTGTCCACCATGTGGTCAAGTCCAACATTCTACCCAAGTATGTGTCTTTGGATCAGCCATCTCATGAGATTTTGAAATGCAAGTATGCCATCTTTTAAGGCATGGATGTTAACTAGGCTGGTGTCATCCTTGACAGGATTGACCACATTGGGATCACATCCTCCACTTCTCATATCCCATACGGTTGCATCCTGACTCATGTCTTTCGGCACTTCTAGATCGATTTTTCTGCTTATGAGTCAGTCCCTCTTAGCCCTCTTTTGGATTCATCTGCGAAGCTAAAGTCATATTCAGCTCTTCAGATTGCAGCCAAGAAGAGGCAGTCTGTTTCTGGCCCATCCTCATCATCTGTTTCACCGGCTGATTCATCAATCCCTTCATCATCTGTAGCTCCACCTACTACTGATCGCCTTCTTATCGAGTTAGACAAGAAAGTATCTGTTTTGTTTGAGCTATTCCATGTATCCTTTCTGCACCAGGGCATACCCATACCTTCCTCCCTCCAGTCGTACCTTCAGACTACTGCTGCTTAGCCTACCCATCCTGCTGAGGATACTCCATCTTCATGTGCTGCTATTTCTGGTAACGCTCAGGCTCCTCCTGCTGAGGTCACCCAGCCTCCTCTAGCTGACGTCACTCCGACATCCCTGTTACTGCTGTTACTTCATCTACAGTGCCTAATACCCAGGATTTTCATATTGAGATGAGAGCTCCTGCGGATGTTGTTCATGTTGATGATTGATGGTGTTCTGAGACTGCTCACCCTAGGACCTACTTTCTTTTTGTTAGATAAGAAATTCTTGTGTTTTGATGTATGGTTGAACCGGAGGATGCGCAAGGAGCATCCTTCCACTCCCAAGCGTAGGAGCGTCAATGCAATAAATTTATAAATATCCGGTGAGTACTGGGTTGGATCACAGGGACAAGTCGTTCTATATTCACAAAATTGATCGATAAAGAAAAATAAAGCGTGTTACAACCACCTCGCTAACGGTGGAAAAGTGTGTAAAAATGTGAGATGAACCTACAATCTTGACCTAAATTGGTAGGGTTAGAGAACCAAAAGTGGAGTTAGGATAGCTAGGAGAGAAAGCATGAGTTGTGGGTTAACTAAGATTGGTGTTAATTAAGCTCTAATTACCGCATATAACTCAATTGATCATCCGGCTAAGGAAACTCAGTCGGAAAATTGATCATTCACGAACACAATAATTAGTAATAGGGATGGATGTATCATCATAGCACTAATCAAATTAGATCATGGTCTCTTCTCTAAGAGTGCACACTTGGGTCTTAGCCAATTAAATTGTGCCCTAATAATAACCCAACGTTAGCATGAAAGTAAGCAAGATGCTATTTAATATTAACAACCCATCATCATGAATCACAACCCACATCAATCACACTACTCAATCATACCAAACAAGATGGAATTCATAGACAAATTCATCAATAGTTCAATACAAAAGAGAAATGCAAAATACAAAAGGGGAAAAGAAGGATTTCGCCCAAGATCTCTCCAAATGAAGCTTCCCTTCCACTTTAACACCTCCTCTAAGCTCCAACAAGCTCCAATGGACTCCTCGCCCTCCAAGCTCTATCATAAGCCCTAAAAAGATGAAAAAACGAAGAAGCCGCCAAAAAATCCGAACCAGCCCCCAAATAATCGCACAGGTCGAAGTTAACCCAATGTTGGGCTTGTGGGTCGGATTCCAGGGCACCCGACCCGCCGCCCGCTTCCTAAGGCGCGCGCATGGGGCTGAGCGGGTCGGCCGTTGGGCCAGCCCGCGAATCTGAGCTGATTTTTCTTTTTTTTATTTTTTTAAATGCTGCGGCCCGCTCCAAGAGCGGGCCGCTACTTTCTTTTTTTTATTTATTTAACATCTGTTGCGGCCCACTCCAAAGGAGCGGGTGCTGAGGCCGCATCGGATTGGCGCCACGTGGCGCCACCAGATCGCGCCACATGGCGCCCAATGACATTTCCTTTTTCTGGTTTTTAAAACAGCCATCTCCTTCAAAAATTGCTGAAAAATACCTAGGAAATCCAGAAAATTCCCAAAAAATTCTGGAAAATCCCCAAGTCTCCTAAGAGTACCTGAAAAATATGAGAATGAGAAATTAGTCCATTTGATTATGAAATGAATAAAATGACTATTATAACACAATATTGAATTCCAATAATCTTATAAAATAATCCATCACTCAATTAATTCTAAAAAATTGACAATATTATCACAATAATACCAGGAGTGCACGAAAAATATCAGAAAGCCAATAACGACGATAAAATTCATATTTTGTGCCAAGAATGAGAGTAAGCTCCTAAAATAACATGAAATGAAAATATACCCAAAAAGAGCAAGATTAAGTATAATTCTTAGCACAAAATGGGGGTAGTTAGGGGGTATAAATATACACAATTGTTTTTTTGAGATACCTCCATTTCGCCATCACCTCGTCCCTACGCCGCTAGCTTTATGCTTAGTCCCTACATATTTAATGCCATGCAATTTTTTCGGATTATTATTTTGGTATCAACTTTCTTGATGTTTGATTGGCATGTTTCATTTATTTTCCATCTTGGAGTCAAATGCTAATATGCCATGTATGAAACTATTTTATACGTCGTGATATCTCTTTGAAATAATTTGGGAATAGTTTGGTGTAAGTGATTGCATGATTTGGGATGAATGGCTTAGTTTTTAATTGGATTGGGCGTGGCCATATGGTGCATGTTTTGTTTTCCTCTTAAGGAGTGGGTGGAAGAGTTGATAATTCATGTTTGGAATGAGAGAGAGCGAGAGCGTTAATATAAGTGAATGGTTTTTCTAATCAAATTGAGTAGCCGGTGCCTCACGAAACATTGGGGAGGATGCCAAAAATGAGATTTAGGGGATCATTCCATCCCTTTGCCTATATAGCATTATCGCGTGTAGGCAAAAGGTGGCCGTGTTTGCATTTCATAGTGTTATAGCGTGAATGCAAAACATAAACATAAAAAAAAGAATACAAAAAAAGAAGGAAAAAAGAAAAGAAAAAGAAAAAAAATGAATGAATAAATGAAAGAATAAGCAACATGAGTGATGAAATCTCATCTCCCACAACTTAGAGGAATTTCTTTTGTTTTGGCCATTTCCATGAAAATTAGAAACTTTGTCATTTGCGATATATCCCAAAGAATGCGATACAGTGATTATTTCCTTACTTTTCTTTGAATTGGATTGAAGAGAATGGCATTTGTTGTTTACTTTCATACATTGTGTATATTGGCTTTTGAATCATTTGGAAATACCATTTGGAGTATGCCATACGGATATCTTGAGTTTGGTGCATGTTTTTCACTGTAATCCGAATTTATCGCATATTTTGCTAGGGACTAGCAAAAAGCTAGTTGGGGGTGTGATTCGGGATAAAAATTGAATATTTATCCCCACATTTTGGTGCTTTTTATGCATGTATTAGTCATATATTAGCTTCGTTTCATACATACTTTCGATATCTCTTAAATTTGGAGCTTATCGTTTACATATGCACAAAACACAATTTTTACAGCTTATTACATCTTCATCTTAGTCTCCTATTATTGTTTAGTTGAGGTTCGTGAAGTCTCGATTCCAACGCATGTTTTTCCAAAATTTTTGGAGGTCGGAGAAATTTACTTCATTTTTTGGAAGACAGTGTGACGGTGCTGAAATTCTGGTCTGCTATTCCCCTTTTGTGCAGAATTCTTCTATCATTCCGTGCATATTCCGGCTTAATGATATTTTTCAGTCATAGTAAACTTTGTTATTATTCCATCGCTGCCTGGAGCATGTCATTCCGAGGTCGGATGATTTTTCTAGAATTTTTGCAAGACAGGATGACGGTGCTAAAAATTTCTGCAGATTTGCCCCTCTTGTGCAGAATTCTGCTATCATTCCAGTGCATATTCCGGATAAATGATATTTTTCAGTCATAGTAAACTTTGTTACGGTTCCATTGCCACCTGGAGCACGTCATTCCGAGGTCGGATGATGTTTCTAGAATTTTCGTAAGACAGGGTGACGGTGCTGAAAATTTCTGCAGATTTACCCCTCTTGTGAAGAATTCTGCTATCATTCTAGTGTATATTTCAGTATAGTGATATTTTTTTGTTATAGTACACTTTGTTACTATTCCATCGCCGCCTGGAACACGTCAATCCGAGGTCGGATGAGTTTTCTAGAATTTTCGCAAGACAGGGTGACGGTGCTGAAAATTTTTACAGATTTTGGCATTGCTTGTGGGTTTGGGCCAGAATCCGACCCGTTTGACTTAAAAACAGACCCGATAAGCTGTGTTTGAGTTATATTGCGAATTTGGGGGTTTTTCAGCCCTAATCTTGATTTTTTCTGAAATGATGGGAGCTTGGAGGCCATGGGGATGATGGAGAAGCTTTGAGGAGGTGCTCAAGTGTGAGGGAAGCTACATTGATGAGAGATTGGTGATATCTTTCCTCTTCCTCTTGTGTATTTTGCATTTCTCATTTTGTATTGAACTTTGGATGAATTTGTCTATGAATCTCATCTTGTTTAGTATGATTGAGTAGTGTGATTGGTGTGGGTTGTAATTTATTATGATGGGTTGTTAATCTTAGTTCTAATTACCTCTTGCCCATTATATTGTTGATGTTGGATGAATTATTAGGGCACATTTTAATTGGCTAAGACCCAAGTGGGTACTCTTTGAGAAGAGACCATGTTTAAATTTGATTAGTGCCATGATGATGCATCCATCCTTATTGCAATTTATTGTGTTCTTGAATGCTAAATTTTCCGATTGAGTTTCATTAGCCGGATGATCAATTGAGTTATATGCGGGTAATTAGAGCTTGATTAACACCAATCTTAGTGAACCCACAACCCATGCTCTCCTCCTAGCTATCCTAACTCTCCTTTGGTTCTCTAACCCTACTTATGTTGGTTAGAATTATAGATTCAACACAAATTTTCACACTTTTCCACCATAGTTGAGGTGGTTGTCTCACGCTATTTTCTCTCTTAATCGATCAATTTTGCGAGTGTAGAACGACTTGTCTCCATGATCCGACCCGGTACTCACCGGTTATTTATAAATTTATTTCATTGACGCTCCTACGCTTAGAAGTGGAAGGCGTGTCTTTGCGCTTCCTCCGGTTCAATCAATTGGCGCCGCCGCCGGAGATCGAACCCGGGTCACCTGCGTGACAAGCGGGAATACTCACCACTACGTGTTCCAAGCGACGATGGAACCGTAACAAAGTGTACTATAACAGAAAAATATCACTAGGCTGGAATATACACTAGAATGATAGCAGAATTCTTCACAAGAGGGGCAAATCTGCAGAAATTTTCAGCACCATCACCCTATCTTGCGAAAATTCTAGAAAAATCATCCGACATCGGAATGACGTGCTCCAGGTGGAAATGGAACCGTAACATAGTTTAATATGACTAAAAAATATCATTAAGCCGGAATATGCACTGGAATAATAGCAGAATTCTGCACAAGAGGGGAATAGCAGACCAGAATTTCAGCACCGTCACCCTGTCTTCCAAAAAATGAAGTAAATTGCTCCGACCTCCAAAAATTCTGAAAAAATTTACGTTGGAATCGGGACTTCACGAACTTCAAATAAAAAATAATTGGAGACTAAGATGAAGATGCTAATAAGCTGTAAAAATTGTGTTTTGTGCATATGTAAACGATAAGCTCCAAATTTAAGAGATATCGAAAATATGTATGAAATGACGCTAAGATATGATTAATACATGCACAAAAAGCACCGAAATGGGGGGATAAATATACAATTTTTACCCCGAATCAATGTATCTATGGATATTTTACTTGTATGTATGGTAGGGTGGCTATACTTCTGGTTGTATGGATATTGTTGTTTGATGTTGTCTTCTTGATGTATGTGGAGTTGTCATATGTCATTTGTACTCCAAGTATTTTCCTTTCTTATATATACGATGACATCGTTGGCTCCTCATTATTATCTCATTGTTATTATTGTGTAATGTTGTTTCTCTTTGTGCTCTTTCATATATATGTTGTGTGATGAGACGTATTTCATGTTTAATGTTGATATTGGACCTCAATTCCTCTAATCAACCTACTTTTGATGTTTTTGATATGTATTTGTGTGCTACGCCTTCATGATTTTATTATTTTCATTTGGTATCATACTAAATGCATAGGCAATTCTTTATACTCTAATGATTGTTTTCATTTTATTTAGCACTAGTTGTTGTTTCTCTACTCCCACTTTTTGGATAATACCATAGGGGGAGAGATATAAACAAACTCATAATTTTGTGCTAATTAGAAGCTAAACTTGAATCTAATTTTGAAATAGCCTTAGATTCAGGGGGAGTAAGATATAGTGAATTTGAATACAAAAATCCTAAATTCAAATACTTGAATTCATTTCATTCACTCATATCATACTTATGCTTTAATTGATCTCATGATGCCCCTATCTTTATTGTCTTACTTGATTGGCATCTATGTAGGGGGAGTAAGTATTTCATTAAAAGCACAATTATTTCTTTTTGTTTATGATTGTTTGTCATCACTAAAAAGGAGGAGAATGTTGAGTATTGGACTTCTCCCTACTTGGTTTTAATGTTGAGCAAACATAAACACTTGTGAAAAATCTCCTCCATGCAGTTAATCCATTGTCTAAGCTTATTATGACGATCAAATAGCAATGAATTACCACGAATATCAATCAAAGCTCAAAGGTGAAGATTGTGTGATCAAAGATAAAGAATGGAACTTCAAAGTCTTCAAGAGGACTTCAAGATCATTCAAAAGAAAGAAGAGAAGCAAAAAACAAATGTAATCTTTCTATTCTCTTTTCTTTCTCATTAAAATGTAGTTTTGAAGTAGATTACTTTTGGAGCTCACACACTTCACTCATTCTATTGTATGTCGGCAACTGTCCGTTTAAATTCTCACCAACACTCTGACTCAGTGCAGCAGGCAACTGTCTGTTCTTCATCAGTCATCTGCCCTGGCTGTAAAATCAATCAGTTGGGATTTTCCACATGGATTTCAAAGGGGATTTTGGTTATTTTGTTTAAGGGTTTTAGAGAACTTAGAAAAGGATATCCTACTGTTCCATTGGAGACCTCTTGGAACACTTAAGACTTCATTGATCTCATCTTTAAGCTCTCAAGCTCTCAACTCTTTCAAGCCCTAAATCTCAATCTCATCTTGTCTTCCAACTAGAACTTATTCATCATCCTCTAACTTTGGTAAAGACAAGAACAATGGCTTCTCTCTTCTTCGAAGAGACATCAACACACAACACACTTTGCTCCTTCAAGTTTTACTTCAAGGCATATGTGATTTGTAAGTGTTGTCATATCAAATTTCATTAATTTCATATTTGAATTCACTCTTGGTTTGTGAGAGTAGTTTGCTTGATCCCAAGTTGTGCGATTTAAGGACATCGATTGTATGTCGATTACACTTGTAGGGTTGCTACAAGTGGGTTTAAAGAAAACATCAAGTTATGGTACTAACTTGAGTATCCGAATGTATCTGGGTGGAAGGGACGTAGGAGTACCGGGAACAAGTCGGGTCTGACTTGGGTAATCCGAACCCTTGAAACATACTTGTTTAGCATTGTTCATTGTTGTTAATTCTTATTTTCGCATCTTTGTTAGATTGGATTTTAATTAGGTGTAATTTCTTAGTTAAATTTTATAAACATTATACAACCCCCCTCTAGTGTTTTCCTCATAGCCAGGGTCCTTACACAACACAGAATTCGGGGTTTCGGTGTCGTAAGATGTTGACATGTGTTTCTCATCGGACGGTCAGTCCATCAGCCTCTTGCATAGAATTGGAATCTGGAGGAGAAAGTGTGCTTTCTGCTTCGCGTTCGAATAGTCCCGCATTCATTCTTCCCTTTGCGTGATTTCGTCTTCGACGGTGCAAGGTAACTCCCCTATTTTGTTCATATCTCTCTTCGACATTGAATAAGTTAACCATGTTGAGGATCAGGGAAGTGTCGGCCCGGGGGGATGTTGGAGAAATGCCGAGGGCCGCCCAACCCACAGGACTTGGGGAAGATCTTATGAAGGGAAATGCTTGATCATTGGCTCATCGGGGGGATCCATTCAGGGATGGTGGGTCCTCTGTTTCTATGGAGATCCGCATTGCAGCCTCTTATGTCACTTATTTTGTGGTTTAGAAGACAAGAAGGAGTACATTTTTTTCCTTTTGGGTTTTGGGTCTCCTTTTATGATGAGAGGATTTGTTTCCTGATGAAGTGCGAAGTCGGGGTTTATTCGAGGATGTTCCAATTCGGGCTTCACTTCCACCTTCATCCTTTCATCCTCGAAGTACTGGGCTTTTTGGAGCTTTCCTTCTTTCAATGAACACACACTTCCATTTCCCCCTTGATTAGCTTCATTATGCTTTGCCTATTGCAGGAAATTGTGCCAACACTGCCAATGTTCCACTTCTTCTTCCAAGTGAAGCTCGCCTCTTCACGTGTGTGGTATACTATCACTGCTAGGAGAGGCATGAATCTCCTCGTTGGTCTTCCTCATGAAGTCTGGGATTGAATGGATCATTTTGTTTTTGTCACCTTTCCCGGTGAGGCACTATTCTTCACTTATTGGGGTTGCTTCGACACCCCAGAATCGTCGTGATTGAGCCCTTATGAGGCCGAGTCTAAGGCAACTAACTTTTTACTGGCTTTGTCAGCCAAGGAGAGGTCGATCCAAGTCTTGCTGGATGACTAACTGCTAAAGAGAATTTTGTGGGCTCCGGGTAAGGCCAATCTTTTGATCTAGTTCCCCACCTTTGCTCACTCTAATCTCTTGTCTTCTTGTAGAGATGTCTGGATAGGAGTTCAACAAGCCTCCAGCATGACTAAGCTAATCTGAATCGGGTTTAAGAAAGCCAGAGGCAATACGTCTGGTCACCTGTTTGGTAGTCCTGCAAACGAGGGAGAGCGGGAGCCGGCTCATCCGATCAGTAGGTTGAGCCCGCTGGTAATGGCTCAGTCCCAGTCACTGTAAATTCCCTGACAACCATGGAAGTCGGCCCCAATGATTGAGGGATCGTTGCCAGTGCTTGTGAGCTCAGCTGGGCCCGAGGAAAGTTCACATGGAGCTAAGAAGGACTAGCAAAAGAGAAAGGAGCACCCACCAACCTGCTTCGAGATCTCTGAGAAGAGGAGGAAGGAAAGTGATTTGAGCCTCTGACTTCGGGTTCGGTGGGGAACATCGGGGCATTGGCTGGCTCATGGAATTGATCGATTCTTGGCCCTGGGGTATCTTGTCCCTTCTAATCCATCCGGGTTAACTTCTTTCGAGCAGGAACAGGCTCAGATATTGTCCATATATAGTGTTGGTTATTGCAACACCCCAAGTTGGTTTTGATGATTAAGCAAATAATTAGTGTGACTAATTATGTTTTGTGAGTTTAGATGTGAGTATAGGTACAATGTCAACAATGGTCAACTAAGCTTCAAGACATGATGATACAAACCATGAAGCTTGAAGTTGAACAATTTATGGATTGGAGCTCACCATTGTGACATAAAGCTCATCCAAAGACAAGTGGAGTGCAAAGCTTCTCAAGACAACTTATGAGCCAAAAAGAATGCATCAAGACTCCAAGAGTGTGAGTGATGTGTTTTTACATTTTATTGAGTTTGTCTTAGTATGTTAAAGCAAAAAAATTTGAAGCTTGCACACACACATAGAAAAATGAATTTCTTTGGTTTTGATTTCATCTCAAATTAATTTCCTATCTTTTGGATCAAACCATTAGTTGATCAAGACTTAGCTTAGGCTAATGAATAGAAAGTTTGATGTTTTACATTCAAACATTTTCCTGTTTTTATACATTTGGAATTTCTCATCCATTCATGGCCCATTAGATAACATATTTCATTTGCTTTCCAACATATCTTGAATCACCAAAATCAGAGTTCATTTGTGTAAGTTATGACCATTGTTGTTCGCTGCTACTGAAGGTAGCCGACTGCAGTATACAAAGTAGTCAACTGCTACTATAAAAATAACCGACTAATTTGACTACGGGAGCTGACTACTTCTGTGTTTTACGTAGTTTCGAGTTTTACGGAGAGCTATCGATTTTAACCCTTTGAGCGCTATTTCGTCCAAGTTTTTCAAAGGATTTTTGTGGGCTATTTTAAGGGGTTTGATGAGGGATTTTTGCACCATTCATAAGAGCATGAAAAATAATTTCTAAAGATTTCCAAGTTAATTCAAAAGATCTCTTCAAGCTCTTTCATTCTTAAGCAAAGAGTTTCTAATTCAAAAGCTTTTAAGCTCTTCATACCTAACCAATTTTGTGATTCCCTTAAGCTTTCATCTTGATTTTCTTGGATCACTTAGTATTTCTCGTGATCTGTTTGAGTTATTAAATTTCATTATGAGATCAAAGAAGGTTTGTTTTAGACATTATTAATTCTAATCTCCAAAGATTTTAAGCATAATCTTGTCTACACTTGTTTTTCAATTCCCTTAAGCTTTGAACTTAATTTGTTTGGAATTGATTCAAGTGATTTCATTTTCTTGATCTCTAAATTTTTTAACTTCATAACCTTGAGATCAAAATATTTCATTAGCCACAAATCACATATACACAAAAGCTTTAATTGTGGTGGTTATTGGAGATTTTATTGCTTCATCTTCTTCAAAAGAAAAAAATGTATTGTAAACCCTCTAAGAGAGAGGTGGTAAGTGTTTTGTTGTGTTTTGTTGTTGTAAACCCACACACGGGTGTATTGTTGATTGGTGATTGAGTTGTAAACCCCCAAGTGCAGAGGGTTTTGGCATTATGGAAATCTTGTAGGGTTTTCTGGGTCATTAGGGCTATAAAATCGACGTCCGGCCTAAGTCGGGCGGACAACGAAAACATAAAAGCAGCGGAAAACATATCTTAAAATAGTTTTAAGAGAAGCCCTAAAGAATAAACCCTAGCCAGAATCTCTACTATCTCGGGGTTGGGTCCGGCCAACCCCTAAAGATAAATCTATCAAACTATTGCAATTATAAACGCATGTAAATTAAATTACATACTCGGAACTTCGTTTCCGCAGAATACGAAGCATCATTTTCAAAAACCAATCTTTGACTCCAAAGCGATGCCCTGAGCCGCTTCCCCCAAGTCGAATCGCATCCCAAGCCGAACAATGTCCTGAATCGAACTGCGTCCCGAGGCGAGCAACACATTTGTCACCGAACCAACCTGCGCTCCAGAAAGTTTTATTGAGTGGATCCTTGTCAAGACTTCGGATCCGATCCAAACTCCTTCGTAGCTTTGCTAGAGCTCGATCAGGAGCAAGGAAGAATTTAGGAGAAAGAGGGAATCCGCCTAAAGAAGAGCCGTAATATTTTCGATCGAGTGAGAATTTCCACTCGACCGAGTGAGAATCCCACTCGACCGAGTGGAGATAGAAAATGTGAAGAAATTCTTTGACACTTCTCTATTTTTAGAGAGGATCTACAGTCAGTCCTATGAATCTCACTCGACCGAGTGAGAAAACTACTCGGCCGAGTGTTCTAAACTTCCAAAATGTTGAAAACTCTTATTTCCTGCAGATTTCTCACTCGACCGAGTGAGCAATTCACTCGACCGAGTGTGCCGTCGGCCAGCTTTTAAAAACTAGGGTTTGCAGCTGTTTTGGGGAAGATTTGTCAGGATGTTTTGGAATTTTTGAGCGGCTATAAATACCCAGTTTTGTGGGCGGCCCAAAGAGAGACTCCTTAGAATAATTTTCTTAGATTTAATTTGAGTTCTAGTTTTCTTTTGGCGAAAAGATTGGAGAGAAGGATCTAAATTTTCTTATTCTTGAAGTTTGTACTCAAAAATTGGTTTATCTAAACTCTTGCAAGTTGATATTTTTATACTATATTTCTTTCTAGATCTGAGTTTTGTGATGAATTCTATTGCATATCTTGTTTCTATTATGATTTTTATGATGAATTGTGAGTAGTCTCTTTGCTCTAGGGAAAAGGGATGAACCTAATGGATCTAACGTATGATTTGTTAGATCTATTGAATTGAGATGTCGCTAAGCTTGTTAAGGGTTAGGTTGTGATTGATTTACTACGGATTGTGAGAGATTTCTATTAGATCTTGAGAGCAATAGAGAGGATCTTGATCTAAGAGAAGTCCTAAATATTCGATTTAGATCTATAATCGAGATTCCCTAGAATTGGTGCGCGAGAGCGACCAAAGCTAGCATCTTTATTATATTTCGATAATTATATTCGTTTGTACGATGGTAAAACGGATACACACTATCATGATCTAGATTCGAACTTAAGTTGCACGAGAGCAAGCTTGAGTTGGAATTGGATATTATTGTCGATCTTAATGCTAGTAGTTTGAACTAGGCTTGCGCAAGAGCGAGGCTTTAGTTTAGATTACTATAGACTTGCGTAGCACGAGAGTGTGCGTCGGTTCCCAATTTAGTTGCAACAATTTCACCCTCAATCAAGAATAGTAATATAGAGATTCGTATTTCACATTGATTGCTTGAAATCTATAGTGGGGATTCCCAAGCCTTAGACATTCTTTTAAATTGTATTTACAACCGACACTTGGAACAATTGTAACACTAACATTTCTTTGCCACCATTTCACAATAGCTTAGTAATCTGATGTGTCATTATATTCCACATTTTATACATATGATTACACATCAAAATGATGGCTCAATTACACATTTCATACGCTTTTACGCTCATAATTGGAACTATCGTATTTTAAGAGCGTTTGGTTGCATTTCAGAGAATACCGAGCGATTTGGAGTATATTAGAGGATAGAGTGCGTGATTCGACACCGGAGCTCCTGAGGCACCGCGTTCAGTGACTTAAAGCTGCCAGGGAGCAAGGAAGGGACAAGAGAGAAGGAGTGAAGAAGAGGAGAATGAAGAAAGAATGGTTCTATGATACCATGACTCATGGATTTCAGGTCGCTCAATCGAACTATGATGCGGCGAAGGAATCGAGCGACCCGAAGTGCTGGAAACAGGATAGCCGTGCACTCTTTTATAATCTGCTATCACCTGAGATTTTTTAGTATTTTTCTGATATTTTTCCCAGATAGTAGACTTCAAGACGGTTCCAACTCCACCAAGAATGACCCAATCGGAGGTCGGATAGCCCTGGGGAATTTCTGCAAGCTGATGTTGCAGTGCTGAAACACTGCTGAAATCTGTTTGACACCTACTCGACCGAGCAGAGGACTCTACTCGACCGACTAGGGTGAAAATTCTGCTGAAATCTGTCAAACGTTGTTGTTCGACCACTACTCGTCCGAGCAGTTGATTGCTCAACCGAGCAGAGCCCTGAAATATGTAAAATGTTGTTGTTCGACCATTACTCGACCGAGCAGTTGACTACTCGACCGAGCAGCTGCATACTCGACCGAGTAGCTACGTACTCGGCCCGTGCAGACAGAGTAAAGATTTTGGAGGATTGCGATTTCCTGTCGTGCTCGGTCGTGCAGTACATCTGCTCGGACTGAGCGGACGACTTAGCAACACACTGCTCGACCGAATCACCCACTCGATTGACGATGCTGAAGGCCATTTTTACCGCATCGTCGATTCAGATGATTTGTCGGTTCGAAATCAAAGACATTCTGGGTCCTTGGATCCTTGACATGTGTTCCATCATGCGGTTGCCGCCTCGTCCATATATGACGGTTCCAGCGAAGGAGTGCGGGAGTACCATCTTCATTCACTCAATTCAGATCTTTCTTCTCACAAAAGTAATGGCTTCGTCATTTGCCTCCGGAAGGAATGTAGTCACCGCCATCCAGAAAAATCAGGAGGGGGTCATGGAGCCGGGCTTGCTGGCGAACGTGAGGTCCAAAGTCAATGCAGACCAAATCGACGCGCTTTAGAGGAATTTTGTTTGCCTCGATTATCAAATCAGACTGTCTGGGAGGGACGAGAGGGCTCATCGTCCCGACGATCGAGAAGCGGGGGTCTATGTCAAAGCCTTCGAACGGGGGCCTTTGATTTCTCATGCATCCCTTCCTGCGGTACTT